>OZ024894.1:32847683-32907683 GCA_964017195.1 Siderastrea radians
ACTACTAGGAATGGCCCAGTACGTATCGCGCTACATCCCAGAGTATGCTACAATCACGGCACCGTTACGGGCTCTCACCAAGAAAGAGACACCTTGGCAGTGGTCAGACGAACAGCAACATGCGTTCGACAAACTCAAGGACAGTCTGACTAAGAACCATGTCATGTCATACTTCAATCCTGCTCAAGAGACCGAAGTGATTGTCGACGCAAGCCCTGTCGGTCTTGGAGGAATACTAGCGCAGGACGGCAAGGTTATCAGCTACGCGAGTCGAACACTCAGTGACGTGGAAACCAGATACTCACAAACAGAAAGGGAAATGCTAGCGATCGTGTGGGCTCTGGAACATTTTCATCTTTACCTTTACGGATCTGAGTTTACAATCGTGACGGATCACAAGCCTCTCCTAGGCATCTCTAAGAGTCACAAGCCCACTTCAGCTCGCATGGACCGATGGAAGCTACGACTGATGCCGTACAACTGTCATCTTGTGTATCGACCCGGAAAGGATGCTGAGAACCCCGCTGACTTCATGAGCAGACACCCAAACCTCCAAGCAACCGTAGAGAGAAACGTTGCCGATGAGTATGTGAACTATGTTTGCACCAATGCCGTACCAAAGGCTATGACACTTCAAGAGATTCAAGCTGAAACAGAGAAAGATTCCACACTCCAGTCACTGATCAAGGCGATCGAGACAGACCGCTGGACTGATCCTGAGATACTGGACTACAAAAGACTCAAGGACGAGCTACTGGTCTACAGTGGAGTGATACTGAGAGGTAACAGAATCGTTGTCCCAAGTAAGCTGAGAGAAAGAGCCGTAGAACTGGCGCATGTGGGACATCAAGGCATCGTAAAGACGAAGCGCTTAATTCGTGAGAAAGTTTGGTTCCCTGGGATAGACAAGATGGTCAAGGATAAAGTCGATAACTGCCTAGCATGCCAAGCAGTAACTCCAAGCAAGTCATCGCGAATCGAACCTCTGCAGATGACGCCGCTACCTAGTGGGCCATGGAAAATGCTGGCAATGGATTTCCTTGGACCATTCCCTTCGGGTGACTATCTCCTAGTAGTCATTGACGAATACAGCCGCTTCCCGGAAGTTGAGATCGTCAAGTCCACATCAGCCAAATCTGTCATCCCTAGGCTCGACGCCATATTTGCAAGGCAAGGAATCCCTGACGAGCTGAAGACAGACAATGGCCCCCCTTTTAACGGAGTCGAGTTCAGCAATTTTGCGAAGCATTTAGGATTCCATCACAGGAAAGTTCAACCTCTTTGGCCGAGAGCCAATGGCGAGGCAGAGCGTTTTATGCCAAACCTTGAGAAGTGTGTGCGAACTGCTGTCGTTGAGGGAAAAAATTGGAAACAGGAACTGTACAAATTTCTCAGACAGTATCGTGCGACACCGCACACGACCACGAATGTATCTCCAAGCGAAGCACTGAATGGAAGGAAACTCAAGATCACCCTGCCAGAAGTATCACCAACACCAGCTAGACAGCACACCCTGCAGGAAACTCAGAAGACTATGGCAGAGAGAGATGCAGAACAGAAGTCAAAGATCAAAGCATATGCAGACTCGAAACTGGGCACGAAACCAAGCAATATCAAACCAGGAGATACAGTGCTTGTGAGACAACCAAAGAAAAACAAACCAAGCACTCCTTTTAACCCAGAACCCCTTGTTGTTGAGGAAAAGAAAGGATCTATGGTTACAGCTAGCGACGGTTTCAAGTCCATAACGCGAAACTCATCCATGTTTAAAATCATCCCTAAAGAACTGAGAGCTGAAGGAGATCGCAGAGAACAGGAAGAACCAGAGGACTTACCTGCTGAACAAACCGAAGTTCCGACACAAGATGAAGATCCAAACCCCCCAAGCGCAAATGACGGAGGCCTGCGGAGGTCACAGAGACAAAGGAGACCCCCTGCGAGTCTCGCAGATTACGTTCAAACAATCTACTAGCATAAACACTTAACATTTTAAAAGACTCGTTACTAGAAGGCATGCTTATCATTTGTTGATGTTATTGTAAAGTTATTTGATCTTGTTAGCCGACATATATGATTGTAAGTTTATTATCAAGAAGGGGAGAGATGTAGTGTTGTGACATCTGTCAATCATACGAGCACGCGGTCGAAAGGAACTCCCGCTTCCCTTGTAGTCGTCGCGAGCATGGAGTCAATAAATCAGACTTGTGTTTAACTTGCGGTGGTTTTATTTAAGCGGTACAACACCACAGCGGCCTTAAGTAGTGATGCACTGCCAGTGGCTGTCTTGTTTAAACTTAACGGCTCTCTTGATCTTGCTCCTTTGTTCTTTGTAAGCTTTGTTTTGTGTTGTTGACAAATAGCACATTTGTTTATGTCAAACGCATCAACCTGGGACCTTAACATGCGTTTTGCTGGCGGAGGCTCGGTAATAGAATCATCATTATCTTCCACAGGGTCTTGGATGAGAATATTGCGTTGCTTCTCAACGGCCCTTGCGACTTTGACCTTATCAGTGTATACTTGATAACATCGTCTGTGGTATTTGCCCTTTGGCCCTTCCTCCCAGAAACCGTTCATTTTGGACCATATATCATCTCTCCGTCTCTTTGCGCACGTTTGAAATGTAAGCCAACTTTTTCCAGAAAAGTTAGTTAACGTTCCTGACTCATCTTCTACGTGACACAAACATTTATCCCAGTTTGGAGATTGACCTAGCTGACGTTTTCTTGGATGCGATGGTTGAACTGAGGAAGAAGGTTGTTTCTCTGCCATTGCCTGACCGTTACATCATCCATGGGAATAAAAAAACCTAAATGTATAAATCACACGAGGTAATTTTCTACTTTTGAAACAATTGCATTTAAATCTCTTAAACAAATACAAGTTCCATGCTCCTGTAACATTATTCAGTTTTTCTATTTCAAATCTCATTATTAATTCAGATGGTACTGGTTCGTGATAAGTTAAAATGTTGTTAAAATAACATGTTTATGTCAAATGGTCTATAAAATTCTTTAATCTACACTAAAAAACCGATTAAAAGATAATAGGAGACTTCTTTTGCGAAAAAAAAAAACAATTTCCTACCTTCTGCTGATTCAGCAAATTTCCAAGATGGCGGACCCAGCCATGTGGTTCCTAAGTGCATGATGGGACAAGGGCTCCAAATGCATTGTGGTAGCAACAAGCTAACGCGGTTTCAATGGGACTACCCATAACAATGGATTTTTTCATGACAATTGGGTTATTAACGTAAGAATACGACATTTGTAATTAAAGAAATATCCGAAATGGTGTTTATTTACCGTTTCCATGGCAACGGGAAAAAGGCTCATCCGAAAATCACGAAAAGTTTGAAATGTGACAAAATACTAATTTTAAGAATATTTCTAAAAAAAATTAGCAACTTAGGGCGTGTATTTCGCTCTTTTTAATATAGATTTGTCATAACTTGTTTTTACAAAGCAAAACCTCTCTCCATACTCCCCCGTAAAAACATGCCATTTCTCTCTTATGCACCACTTATCGTCCTGGTAACAAGTGGATTGAGATAATTTAGACCTTTAGCTTTAATTTGATACCAATTTCACTAGGTATCAAGGGGGGTGCTACGAAAACCTATTTTTAGGCCCCTTTTGAAATTTGGCTCATGGACTATGTGGGCCTCTAAAAATAAGGTGGGCCATCCCTTAAATCCGCCAAATAATAATAACAAACACGTGTCAGAATACTTCTGGAGTGTCAAAATACTTTTGGAGTACAGGATAATATTCGTACAATGCGCTGTTGTACGGTTATTATGCGTACTGTTCGCGTCACTCCAGTATATTAACCGTAGAATACCGTGTCCTACGTATATTATACTGGAAAGCTGCCCCTTACGGTTATTACGCGCGCAACATACGAATAATAACCTGTGAAAGTACGGTTAATATCCGCATGTGACGTATTTTCAGGTTGTTATTCGTACCTGTACGAAAGTTTGTCGAGAAGAATTTTTCGAGCTTCGGCCGCCATTACAGAAAAAAATGTTGAGGCTTAAAACTGCAAAGCTGATGAAATTTTCTTCGAAAAAGGAATCTAGTTGAACACATTTCCCCTAAAACATTCCGTTAAGCGAGGTTAAAACCGAACAGTTTCTCTCAACGAGCGGTATGTGCCAAAAGTTCTACTTTCCGCAGCGATCGATGCGAAGCCATATCCCAGCGATCGAGTTCGATGTTTGTGAATTCAAACGCTTTTCACGTTCGAAGTACGCTAGGAAAAAATTTCACAGGCTTCAAACACAAATAAAACAAGAACCACGGATTTACTGGTTCAGCGTAGCCGCTGCCTTTCATAATGATACGAAATTAATTTCGATCTATCGTCACAACGCAAAATGAACAACTTCGCGGCAGTGCCCGAGAGGCAGTGTGCAGACGTCGAAGGAATAGAATGATCATAAATAAAATTGTTTTAAAACTATTCGCAGTGTTCTTGCGATATACAGCGTCTAAGGAAGATCCTATCCCAAATGGGATAGACACTTGCCGAGGGTAAATAAAGGATATTTATTTATTTATTTTTTATTTATAATGGAAAAGGAAAAATGTGAGGTGTTTCGGAAGGCTGTCTCCAATGAAAGATAAGATGAAGAAATCGACTCGTGTAAACAAAGTGCAACGCGCTGCCCTGCTGTTGGCACTGTATGGGATTTTACGGATAAAACGTTTTAAGAAAACCGCCTGCTTATCAACGGAGAAAAGTTTTAGTTGATTTATTTTAACACCTGGACTGTAATGATTGAAAATAAAACAAAGTTTCATTGACAAATTCACATTTTCCATCATGAGCAATTCATTCGGGCAAACTCTGCAAATTGACTCTCGAACTGAAACTGACAGTGAACTCGGAGATGCGAAGAGTTTTATATTACGCATTTTCAGTTTACTGACCCGAAAATACGTACAGCGTACGGTTCATAACTGTGCCTAGCTTCGTTTCAGGTTACTAGCCGTTCACGGAACCAAAGTCGACAAACTGAGTCGCAGAGGCATTTCCCCAAATGCTTATACGGGGAAAAGATCGAGCTAGGGAGGTTTGCAAGCGTGTGAATCCGAACAATGCAAAACAAAATAAACGTGTTTTCAAGGAAAGGGAGACTCTTTCTTTCCTCGGATATTATTACGTCGGGGGAAATATCTTATCAATTTTCGAAAATGACAAACCAGGAGCGGCAGAGTTGATTCAAAGGCAGCTTGTAATTGTCAATCCAATTCGCGGAAAATTGAAATCTTTACCACAGAACAGAATCGACAGGAAAATTTGAGATAGTTTCTCGATAGTTTCAGTTTGATGCAGTTTACTCCCAGGGTCATTGCATGTTCTTTGGATACAATGCACTTTCAGTAGAAGAGCAAACCGATGTTGCAGGCTTTCCCGTGTTGTTTTCATTGAAAGTATTTAGTCCAGAGATTATGCAAATTTTACTTGAAATTGACTGACAGCCGTGTCACGCAACGAGCGAGGATTTTCCGCCCGCAGTCGATTCGTGACTAGTAGCTTTTGAAACTCGTGGAGTTTTCACCAAAAGAAAAAACCATCCGGCAAAATCACGTACCTAAAACATTCTGACAACTGCAACGATGCCTTTTTTGCAAGGTGGTTATTTTCCAACCCAGTGAAATGCGAATGTAATCCTCCCAAATATTTACAAGTTCCATATTTTGTCACGTATGTTACTGAGTACACCGGCTAAAATTCAGAGCTTTCTTCTCTGGAAAATAAGGAGAGGTTTGCGCTGAAAGAGTTTTAAATATATATTTAAGTTTGGAGACCAAGCACCAGCTGGCATCGCCTATGAAATTTCTTAGCAAACAGGCTGCGATTTGAGAGTGCATGTGAAGGTTAGCGCGCTTGTGAAGGGTTGCAATCCTATTATTACGGTAATACAACTTGATGTGAGGCTTACTTTACAGTTTTTCGGACTGAAAAAACACTGTCACAGGATTATCACGAAACCTGCAAGGAACTTTTTACGAGCAAATATGCTTACAGGTTCGAACTCGAAGGAATTAAAAACATTGTGTTATAATACGCACGGCCAGTTCTTTTTTGGCCCTAAATTATCCGACACGACCGCTTATTCTGAATCTCATGTTGAAACTATAAAAACTGCTGACGCTTTCAGAATAATCCTCAGATTAAAATATACCAGACTAATTAACAAATACGTCAAATGAATCAGTAAGCTTATGTCTCGAGCGGCAAATAGTGTTGTGAGGGAGAAAAGTCAAATAGAAATAATTCAGCGGCCTATTAAAACAATATAATTTAAGCGGCTTTTAAAAACCCTCAACCGCATTTCTCGAGATAAACTGCAAAACTGAGTACACCACAAACTCAAACTCATTTTGCTGCTTTATTTAAACTAAAACTGAAGTCGATAAAAATGAGCTCACCTCAGTTTGATATGTCATAATCAGCGGGACTGCGCATCCATAAATCAAATGAAACCTCTGCAAATAAGCTTGTTTTCCAAGTCATGCCCTTTAAATAGTTCTGTGAGGCTGTGTTGAACTGCCATCAGTGATTTGACTTGATCTGTGAACAAATTCTCTCCTTAGCCATGAGAGGATCTCTGGAAGTAAACCTTGACAATAGATTCGCGGATTGACTATTTTCAACGCAAATGGATTTATAAAGCTCCATTCATGTACATGCTGTATATTCAAGGCCGGTTTCTTTGTGGAAATGTATTGGGAATTGACATGGAGATTTCACTCGCCGACTCTTACTCGCTTCAATTCGAAGCTTTTAGTGAAGCACGTGGAGTTTGCCCACAGAAATGGTGCAGCACATCAATGAGACGACAGTGATGTAAAAAAAAATTTAAAAAACAAACGTTCTCACCGCAGTAAAAGTTTCCGGGTCGGATCGATTTTAACTTCACACGTAAACCTCCAAACTCCCCGTGGTAATCGGGACGCACCACCAGTATGTACGAAATACTAAAATTCAAAGCTCTGAAAACTTTTCACAAACCTCGACCAAGTTTGGCAGATTCAGGCGCGTCCTTAGTGACCAATTACAGAGCTCGCTGTCAATATGTGTCAATCAATATGACAGTGATGTGTTTTCGAACGAACTTTTGCGCGCGAATAAATAAACCAATCACACGCATTTAAGCTGGCTACAGAATTTTATTTACTGACAGGCATCCCGAAAAAGTAGTTCGGCCAGATTTTGCATTTAACAATTTACAGGCAACGTATCTTCTGCGTCTTTTCACCTTTCAAATTCTTTTTTGAAAAACCGTTTTGAAAAAAACGGTGTCGGTGTTAATTCAAGCAAGAAAGAAAGCGGATCAATTCCGGGTATTCGCTTCGATTTTGCCAAGCATTAGTCGCTTTTTTTTTTTTCGGATGATCAGGCCCCAGTTGTTCAAAAGTTGGATAGCGCTATCCACCGGATAAATCACTATCCAGTGGATAATGCAATTGGCTTCCCTAATACTTATCCACTGGATAGTGATTTACCCGGTGGATAGCGCTATCCAACCTTTGAACAACTGGGGCCAGAGCGATAAGCGAATTCCTCTATACACACGCAAAGGCTCGGCTGTATTTTACCAGAAACTCATAAGTCCTTATGAGTTTCTGATTTTAGAAGTAATAAGCGCGAGTGTACGAAACGCTTTCAACAATCGCACAAAAGGCTTTAAGCGCGATTGTTGAGAAGACTTCGTACGCTTAAACTCGCACAATACACACAAGCCTGTTGCACCATTGTTAAGCGACCTTCGCGCACTCACGGGTATTTCTCTTAAATACAGATAAGCCTGTTGTGCGATTGTTGAGCGACCTTCGCACACTTACGGTTATTACTCGCACAATACCCACAAGCCTGTTCCACAGTTGTTGACCACGCTTCGCACACTCACAGTTATTACTCGTACAATACACACAAGCCTGTTCCACGATTGTTGAGTACGCTTCGCACACTTTCGTTTATTACTCGTAAAAACAGACAAGCCTGTTGCACGATTTTTGAGAACGCTTCGAACACTTACGGTTATTACTCGTACAATACAGACAAGCCTGTTGTCAATTGTTGAGCACGCCTCACACACTAACGGTTATTACTCGTACAATACACACAAGCCTGTTCCACGGCTGTTAAGCACGCTTCGCACACTTCCGGTTGTTACTCGTACAATACAAACAAGCCTGTTTCACGACTGTTGAGCGCGCTTCGCACACCTACGGTTATTGCTCGTACAATACACACAAGACTGTTCCACGACTGTTGACCACGCTTCTCACACTTACGGTTATTACTCGTGCAATACAGACAAGCCTGTTGTACAATTGTTGAGCACACTTCGCACACTTACGGTTATTAGTTGTACATTACACACACGCCTGTTGTTCAATTGTTGAGCACGCTTCGCACACTTACGGTTATTACCCGTATAATACACGCAAGCGGGTTCCACGACTGTTGAGCACGCTTGGCACACTTACGGTTATTACTCGTACAATACACACAAGCCTGTCGTACAATTGTTGAGCACGCTTCGCACACTTACGGTTGTTACTCGTACAATACACACAAGCCTGTCGTACAATTGTTGAGCACGCTTCGCACACTAACGGTTGTTACTCGTACAATACAAACAACCCTGTTGTACAATTGTTGAGCACGCCTCGCACACTTACGGTTATTACTCGTACAATACACACAAGCCTGTTCCACGATTGTTGAGCGCGCTTCGCACTCTTACGGTTATTACTCGTACAATACACACAAGCCTGTTCCACGATTGTTGAGCGCGCTTCGCACTCTTACGGTTATTACTCGTACAATACACACAAGCCTGTTCCACGATTGTTGAGCACGCTTCGCACTCTTACGGTTATTACTCGTACAATACACACAAGCCTGTTGTAGGATTGTTGAGAGCTCTTCGCACACTCACGCTTATAACTTGTACACTTAGCCTGTTGTGAGCGCTTCGCAGACTCACCGCTATTACTCGTACAATAGAGACAATCCTGTTGTGCGACTGTTGACAGTCCCTCGCACACTCACCCTTAGTACTCGTACAATACACACAAGCCTGTTGTGTGATTCTTGAGAGCACTTCGCACACTCACGCCTATTACTTGTACAATACAGACAAGCCTCTTCCTCTATTGCTTAGTGCTCTTCGTACTCTAACACTTATTAACCGTCCAATACAGTGAAGCTTGATGGCTGTTTTCTGAGGCAGTCTGTACAGTCACGCTTAGCACTCGGACAATACAAACAAGCCTTCTACTCGAGTGTTGAGCGCTTTTCGTATACTCACGCTTATTAATCGTACAGCACAGTCAATCTTGATTGTTGTTTGTTGAGAGCGCTTCGTACACTCACCCTTTTTACTCGTACATCTATGCCGACAAGCCTGTTGTGCGATTGTTGAGAGCACTTCGTTATCTAACGCTTAGTACTCGTACAATAAAGACAAGCCTTTTGCCCGAGTGTTGAGCGCTCTGATTCGTGCACTCACGCTTATTACTCGTACAATACAGAGAAGTCTGATGCACGATTGATGAAGAGCTGAATAAGATGCGCTACGTGCACTTGCAAACGTAGGAAAGGTGGCGCGCTGGTGTAGTCTACCCAGTTGTGTTGTTTTCACGAAACTACCAAAATCACTGCTGCAGATACAAGTGCGCCTTTCACAGTGTAATAAAAGCTACAGGCAATGACTCCAATGAGTTAACTCATGTGTTTGTATAAAGGAATTCGCTTAATCGCTCTGAACATCCGACAAAAAAAAGCAACTTAAGCTTGGCAAAATCGAAGCGAATACCCGAAATTCATCCGCTTTCTTTCTTGCTTGAAGAAACATCGACAACGATTTTTTTCAAAAAGAGAATTTGGTAAGTGAAAAGACGTAGAAGATACATTTTACCGTTTTCACTTTAATATCTCAGTTGTAAAGCGCATTTGATCATACTTGTATGTTAATTTTCGCTATATATGTTTTAAATATTATAATTAAATATTATTATTGACCTGTAAATTTTAAAAGCAAAATCTGGCCGAACTTCCTTTTCGGGATGCCTGTCACTAAATAAACTTCTGTAGCCAGCTTAAATGTGTGTGATTGGTTTATTTATTCGCGCGCAAAAGTTCGTTCGAAAACACATCACTGTCGTGTTGATTGACACATGTTGACAGCGAGCTCTGTAATTGGTCACTAAGGACGCGCCTGAATCTGCCAAACTTGGTCGAGGTTTGTAAAAAGTTTTCAGAGCTTTGAAATTTAGTATTTCGTACATACTGGTGGTGCGTCCCGATTACCACGGGGAGTTTGGAGGTTTACGTGTGAAGTTAAAATCGATCCGACCCGGAAACTTTTACTGCGGTGAGAACGTTTTTTTTTTTTTTTTACATCACTGTCGTCTCATTGATGTGCTGCACCATTTCTGTGGGAAAACTCCACGTGCTTCACTAAAAGCTTTGAATTGAAGCGAGTAAGAGTCGGCGAGTGAAATCTCCACGTCAATTCCCAATTCATTTCTACAAAGAAGCCGGCTTTGAATATACAGCATGTGCATGAATGGAGCTTTATAAATCCATTTGCGTTGAAAATAGTCAATCCGCGAATCTATTGTCAAGGTTTACTGCCACAGATCCTCTCATGGCTAAGGAGAGAATTTGTTCACAGATCAAGTCAAATCACTGATGGCAGTTCAACACAGCCTCACAGAACTATTTAAAGGGCAAGACTTGAAAAACAAGCTTATTTGCAGAGGTTTCATTTGATTTATGGATGCGCAGTCCCGCTGATTATGACATATCAAACTGAGGTGAGCTCATTTTTATCGACTTCAGTTTTAGTTTAAATAAAGCAGCAAAATGAGTTTGAGTTTGTGGTGTACTCAGTTTTGCAGTTTATCTCGAGAAATGCGGTTGAGGGTTTTTAAAAGCCGCCTAAATTATATTGTTTTAATAGGCCGCTGAATTATTTCTATTTGACTTTTCTCCCTCACAACATTATTTGCCGCTCGAGACATAAGCTTACTGATTCATTTGACGTATTTGTTAATTAGTCTGGTATATTTTAATCTGAGGATTATTCTGAAAGCGTCAGCAGTTTTTATAGTTTCAACATGAGATTCAGAATAAGCGGTCGTGTCGGATAATTTAGGGCCAAAAAAGAACTGGCCGTGCGTAAATAACACCATGTTTTTAATTCCTTCGAGTTCGAACCTGTAAGCATATTTGCTCGTAAAAAGTTCCTTGCAGGTTTCGTGATAATCCTGTGACAGTGTTTTTTAAGTCCAAAAAACTGTAAAGTAAGCCTCACATCAAGTTGTATTACCGTAATAATAGGATTGCAACCCTTCACAAGCGCGCTAACCTTCACATGCACTCTCAAATCGCAGCCTGTTTGCTAAGAAATTTCATAGGCGATGCCAGCTGGTGCTTGGTCTCCAAACTTAAATATATATTTAAAACTCTTTCAGCGCAAACCTCTCCTTATTTTCCAGAGAAGAAAGCTCTGAATTTTAGCTGGTGTGCTCAGTAACGTACGTGACAAAATATGGAACTTGTAAATATTTGGGAGGATTACATTCGCATTTCACTGGGTTGGAAAATAACCACCTAAAAAAAAAAAGGCATCGTTGCAGTTGTCAGAATGTTTTAGGTACGTGATTTTGCCGGATGGTTTTTTCTTTTGGTGAAAACTCCACGAGTTTCAAAAGCTACTAGTCACGAATCGACTGCGGGCGGAAAATCCTCGCTCGTTGCGTGACACGGCTGTCAGTCAATTTCAAGTAAAATTTGCATAATCTCTGGACTAAATACTTTCAATGAAAACAACACGGGAAAGCCTGCAACATCGGTTTGCTCTTCTACTGAAAGTGCATTGTATCCAAAGAACATGCAATGACCCTAGGAGTAAACTGCATCAAACTGAAACTATCGAGAAACTATCTCAAATTTTCCTGTCGAATCTGTTCTGTGGTAAAGATTTCAATTTTCCGCGAATTGGATTGACAATTACAAGCTGCCTTTGAATCAACTCTGCCGCTCCTGGTTTGTTATTTTCGAAAATTGATAAGTTATTTCCCCCGACGTAATAATCTCCGAGGAAAGAAAGACCTCCCTTTCCTTGAAAACACGTTTATTTTGTTTTGCATTGTTCGGATTCACACGCTTGCAAACCTCCCTAGCTCGATCTTTTCCCCTTATAAACATTTGGGGAAATGCCTCTGCGACTCAGTTTGTCGACTTTGGTTCCGTGAACGGCTAGTAACCCGAAACGAAGCTAGGCACAGTTATGAACCGTACGCTGTACGCATTTTCGGGTCAGTAAACTGAAAATGCGTAATATAAAACTCTTCGCATCTCCGAGTTCACTGTCAATTTCAGTTCGAGAGTCAATTTGCAGTCAGTTTGCCCGAATGAATTGCTCACGATGGAAAATGTGAATTTGTCAATGAAACTTTGTTATATTTTCAATCATTACAGTCCAGGTGTTAAAATAAATCAACTAAAACTTTTCTCCGTTGATAAGCAGGCGGTTTTCTTAAATACAGTGCCGACAGCCGGGCAGCGCGTTGCACTTTGTTTACACGAGTCGATTCTTCATCTTATCTTTCATTGGAGACAGCCTTCCGAAACACCTCACATTTTTCCTTTTCCATTATAAATAAAAAATAAATATCCTTTATTTACCCTCGGCAAGTGTCTATCCCATTTGGGATAGGATCTTCCTTAGACGCTGTATATCGCAAGAACACTGCGAATAGTTTTAAAACAATTTTATTTATGATCATTCTATTCCTTCGACGTCTGCACACTGCCTCTCGGGTACTGCCGCGAAGTTGTTCATTTTGCGTTGTGACGATAGATCGAAATTAATTTCGTATCATTATGAAAGGCAGCGGCTACGCTGAACCAGTAAATCCGTGGTTCTTGTTTTATTTGTGTTTGAAGCCTGTGAAATTTTTTCCTAGCGTACTTCGAACGTGAAAAGCGTTTGAATTCACAAACATCGAACTCGATCGCTGGGATATGGCTTCGCATCGATCGCTGCGGAAAGTAGAACTTTTGGCACATACCGCTCGTTGAGAGAAACTGTTCGGTTTTAACCTCGCTTAACGGAATGTTTTAGGGGAAATGTGTTCAACTAGATTCCTTTTTTGAAGAAAATTTCATCAGCTTTGCAGTTTTAAGCCTCAACATTTTTTTCTGTAATGGCGGCCGAAGCTCGAAAAATTCTTCTCGACAAACTTTCGTACAGGTACGAATAACAACCTGAAA
Source organism: Siderastrea radians (assembly GCA_964017195.1). Classification (NCBI taxonomy): domain Eukaryota; kingdom Metazoa; phylum Cnidaria; class Anthozoa; order Scleractinia; family Rhizangiidae; genus Siderastrea; species Siderastrea radians. The sequence goes on from OZ024894.1 coordinate 32,860,992, forward strand.
ATACGTCACATGCGGATATTAACCGTACTTTCACAGGTTATTATTCGTATGTTGCGCGCGTAATAACCGTAAGGGGCAGCTTTCCAGTATAATATACGTAGGACACGGTATTCTACGGTTAATATACTGGAGTGACGCGAACAGTACGCATAATAACCGTACAACAGCGCATTGTACGAATATTATCCTGTACTCCAAAAGTATTTTGACACTCCAGAAGTATTCTGACACCTGTTAACAACAATAGTAATAACAATGTTAATAGTGGTTATTACATTTTTTCTAAAACAACAGCTCACAATAATTATTATACTAACGAAAGCTCCAAAATACAGGGCCAGCAAGGTGAACATGATTATTGCTCCAAAAAAACACGATTCATGGTACAGAACACCAAAAAATGCAACTGCCCAGCCCAAATTCACATAAGAGAGATAGTTGCCTACCCAGGCTACAAGGTAAAAGCTGTGAAAATGATAGTTTTACTGCACCCTCAAGGTTTTACAGATACACCAAGGGGAAATACACAAATTCAATCAAGCTTCTGTCACTCTCAAGCAGTGTCTAAACTAGAGTTCGGTAGAGTTCGGCAGTATCGATGCAACAGTTGAGGATGAAAAGTATAGACCTTCTCCAATTGCAACGGGAGGGCTTCAGATAGTCCTCCGAGCTACGTTTAAAATTGACGACAGCAAGCGGTTTCTTCTTCTTCGTCTCAAAGAGCTTATTCAAAAGAACTATGAGCTTCTTGATCAATCAACTCAGTCACCAACAGCTACAGATGAAGAAGAACCACTGAAGAGGACCTTTTAATTGTGTTGATTAAGGATGAAACAGAAGAGGACTAGCACCACTGGCACTGGCAATGCAATAATCACAAAACTGGGCTTGGATCGGAGATTGAAATAGCAACTGCAAATTGGAATTTATCTATGTTTTTGTCCTTCATAAAATCTTTATGAATTTTAGCTATATCATGTATATTGGTCTTGAATATGTGATGGCGTTGCCCAAGAGAGTGCTTTCAAGTTTTGTACTGTACTGTAAAAATTCCGGACGCTTAAAATTTCGGACGCTTAAAAATCCCGAACGGTTATATTTTCAGACACTATTTTTGTTCCAAGTTAAAATCGACCGAAAGTTTTTTGCAAGTAATGTATATAATCTAATAATGTATTCAATTTTTTTACAGACTGCTTGTCTAATGCAGCGGATAGACGAAAGATTGGTACAAAAAATTAGTGAACTAGTGAAGGAGGGTGTCACAAGTGTGGCTGAGATGAAACAGCACCTGCACTGTTATGTAAAAAAGGAGATCTTTATGGTCAGCAAACAGGCGCTTCTTTCCAAGTGGAAATGACATTTACAACTTCATGTAACGAGCCTCCTTACAGATGGGTCACTCCAAAATTGATCAGGAAAATCTGTATTTCAAGATTGAAGACTGGAAAAAGGAATCTCCTTAAGACATGCTCTATCTGCGACCAAGTACCAATGAAAAGTCTTCTGCTTCCCATGGTCAACAGCAAGTCCACATGACAGAGGATTAGGATGACATTATGTGGCAAACTGGGAGTGATGAAAATGGCCAGCCCAAGGATTTCTTTTTTGTACACCAGACATCCTGGCAGAGAAGCATGCTACAGAAATATGACAATGAGAGTTGCCTTCTTGATGCCACTTATAAAACGTCCCGCTATGCTCTTCCATTCTTTTTTTATGTGTGAAAACCAATGTTGACTATTGTGTGGTTGGGTCATTTTTGATCCAGAGGGAGACCAGGCACGCTATTGCTGAAGCCCTTACAGCACTGCAGAACTGGAATCCACAATGGCCACCACGATTCTTCATGACTGATTTTAGCGACCCTGAAATCAAGGCCACGGAAGAAGTCTTTGAAAGTAAGTTGCAAAGGTTATAAACACCGAGAAGGACTTATTAGCCGACTTCGTAGACTTATAAAGAGGGTCACCCACTTTGACAAGAGTTGACTTCCTTTGTCAGAGTCTTATTACTGGTCTTTCCCAACTTGCTTAAAAGTGTTCTTCTTTTGTTTACAAATGACCACAATGAATGAACAGGCACTTCTTAACTTTAGACTATAGACTGAATGATTTTAAACACTTACAATGTAGATGAACTTTAAAGTTGAGAAAAATAGTTTCAAGAAGCTATTATATATTTTCTTTTCCATGTCTCGCAGAGTGTACTGTCTAAATTTGTGATTTCCACCGCCTCCAAGCCCGGCAGCGATGGCTCAATACAAGCAGTCATGGAATGCTAAACTGTAGAGAAGAGGTCCTGTATCTGTTGAGACAAATTGCCAAAGCACCAACAGAGAAGGCATACCCCAAGGCAGTGACAGAATTGAAGAGCAATAGGTACTGGAAGGAAAGCAGTGACCTCCGTAGCTGGTTTGAAAAGAAGTGGCTCCAAGAGACAAAGGTGAACATTACTAAGTTAAACTTGTTACCCTGAAAGAGCAATCAGTTAGTAACAAGTACACTTCATTCACCGCACAAAACCTCAAGCATTAATTTTTTGTTAATAGTAATCCTTTACTTACATTGTCCCTATGTAACAAAATGTTGTTCACCATTTTCATGTTGTTCCCTTTGAAGACCATAAAATTTCACACAATTACTGTTCTCACCAATTTAAGATTGTAGAAACTTTAGTGTTGTAATGATTGTTTTGATGCTATAAAGTAGTCTCTGAATAAAGAAGTTTTAATGCCAATTCTTTACTTTGTGTTCAGTTTCATTACTGTTTCTTTTCTTTGCAATACAGAGATGGGTTTGGGCATACAGGAAAGACAGATTCAATATTGAGATAAACACCAACTATGGTATTGAAAGGCAGAACCGATCCTTTAAGTACGATTTCTTAGCCAACCACCGAGATACCAGCCTTTCTGGAATGGTGTAAGTTCTAGTAACACAGTTTCTTTCTGCTAAATACAGAAGGTAAATGCAGTCACACCTTCAGGAGTACATGTACGTGCACTTTATCACTTAAACTTGTGTATTCATGATCATTTGTCAGAGTTGTCCACATAACACACCTTGCACTTCACCTTGTAGATTTCCCCTCTTTTGTCATAACAAATTACTTGAAAAAGGTCTGACAACATTCTTATTTTTAACATACCATTCTCCATAGGTATCTTACACTAAATTAGCGTTACTCTGGAAGCACCAAATTATACAACAAGAACCTCCCACAGTGGCCCCATAACCGTCCTCGTAGTTTTGTCAACCACTGCCGAGTGCGACTTCAAAACTCCCACTTAATACCAAAGGAAGCTATACAACTGGTTGATGATAATGGAACATTTTCAGTTAGAAGTGAGAATGATGGCACCTACAAAGTTTACTTTAGGTATGAGAACAATATGCCTGATTTCAGCTGTCCTGACTGGGCTAAACATCATCTGCCATGCAAGCATGTGTGCCATCTTTAATAATTGTGCGTCGAAATACAACTGGGATTCACTGTCATCAATGTACCGACTAAGCCCTTATTTCAGCTTGACACTGATGCCCCAAACTTGAAACCTCAGAACCCACCAACAACAATTCAAGATGCAACAGTGGGTGTGGGTGAAAACAGGGATGCAATGTTCAGTAGGGATGAAAATGGCCAAACAACTACTTGTCAGACAAGTTCAGACAAAATCAGTCCAATACTAATGTAGCAAAAAAAGCTGTCAAAACGTGAAGAAAAGGGCACTGGAATGCAGAGAACTTCTTGCACAACTGAGGGATTTGACTTACCTGTGTGAAAAAGAGGATGCCCTTGTGCATCTGGGAGATTTCCTTTAAACTACCCTGGCTGACCTGCGTCCACACATTCCAGCAGATAGTGGGCTTTTCTTGGAAAGGAATCCACGCCGAAAAAATGAAGTATCCAAGCGACCACCAACAAATGCAAACTATGCAGCTCTGCCACCTTGGAAAAAATCCAGGAAAGGGAATTTGTCTCACAACAAAGTTTTGTCTCACACTCTAATACGAAAAACTGAAACCCAAAAGAAGAAAGCTGTACCCAAAAAGCAAGTGTTCGACAGCCATCCAGTTATACCAAACCAGCAAAGCCACACCACCAGATTCAACACCACTGCCAAACTTGGGTCCGTCATCATCTCCACTGCCACAACAAACAGCACCAGCCACGCCACCAGATTCAACGCTACCGCCAAACTTGGGTCCGTCATCATCTCCACTGTCATCTTCACTTACTTCACTGCCATGGTAATCAGCAGATGCAGTGCAACTTTCCTCCCCAGAAGAAACAAATTCACTGCCAAAGAAAATTGTTATGGGTTCAATGAGCCAACAAGGTAGTAAATTTTCTGCGATGAATAGAGGCAAGCAGTGCACAAGTAATAGTTTAACTTTCCTGCTTCATCAACTAATAACTTCCGAGGATAAAGGATCTAAGGTAACAATTGATGCAGTACTGAGCATTGGGGATCGCGTCCACACAGCTTTAACAACTGCCTTAGGTCGTCCAGGAGAAAGGTTGTCAATTGAAGAAATGCAAACAGCTATCAAGCTGATGGGAGAGAGTAACTCCATATTGTTCCCTCAAAGCATACTCACTGAAGATGTTTTCTCCATGTCCAGCGACCTACCATTTGTAACCCTTAAGGCTGCCTTACAAAGTGCTCTCCAAATCAACACTGGTGCTTTGTTGCGGATTATGGAGTACACAGTGGCTATTCAAAAGCTACCTGCAGGGATTTACGCTTTCTTTGATCCTCACTCCAGAAACCAGCATGGGTTTGTAGACAGAAAAGGCAGTGCAGTAATAATCACATTTTTTACACTTGATTCCATTGTAAACGATATCAGAAAGTTTGTTAGAAAAAAGGGCTCTGAGACTGACACAAAACTCAGAAGACAGTCTTTGCTTAGCTGAACGCTCCTTTGAAGTACTAGCAATTGATATCAGCAGCCCACATGTCGGACCACAGAACAACAGCTGCTTGTCGAGGTTGATAAAATGAACTTCAGTACTTCAACCAAGGTAGGCAACTGGTTAATTATTAATAAACAAGTAAGAAATGTAATAGATGAGACAGTTTTCCCAGCTGCATATTGATTAAAAAAGTAGTTATTTCAATTTCTTTACAACCTAACCACCATCTTCCCTGAAAGTAAAAGTCAAGGACGAGGGTAGGAGATGAAATATATATCTCAGTGCAACTAGAATATTAAACATGCCTGAATAATTTCATACATGTAAATTCACGTATTATGTTAACCTTGTAGGGAAAGGTTTCAACAAGCTAAAAGAAGGCCGAAGAGTAAAGCTCAAACAGCAGGCCAAAAGGTCAGAGCTGAGAAACTTTAGCAATTGCTGTGAAAAGTACTATACTTATACAACTGAAGATATCAACATTGTAATGTAATTTGAGAACATATATTTTGGTATCGTGCGGATCAATCATAGCCTTACAAAGACTCCTGATAACTATCATGATAACCAGCATGTCTTCCTCCCTCCCAAAACAGGTGAAAAAGTATATTAATGCTAACATCATATTTCACGTGAGCTTTAACAAGTTTCCTTTAACATACTCTGTATGTACCTCTAAGGAAGCCTTTTCTGTAACTATCCAGCCGCAAGCAACAAAACCCCAACCTTGTCCCCAGGGCCTTCTCCTCATTCAAAATGGCGGATTGGAGAAACCCCTGGCCAAGGCTGCCAAAATCGCTCCAAGAACACTACACCGATCTACACCCTCCTACATAATAAGTTCAGGCATTGCTACAACGATGAAATGTTATCATCATCCATCGCCTACGCGTGCGCTCATTTTTGCCAAGTCGATCGTGTCTGGTATATACACCTTATGCAGTTTTTGTATAGATATAGAGGTTAATTATAAGAAGCTAATTATTCCACCGTATACTGTTTTTGCTTCGTCCTCGTCCAGCAAAAGACCGATCAAATCCGGATTGCACATTGTAACACGCTGGCATATTTTGCAAGCGTGTTACACTGTATTATACTGCAAGTACTTTTATTGTACAGACGCGCGAACTGCCATGCTGCATCTGTTGACTTCAGGGCCAAACCCCACAGGGACAATTTTATCTTTTTACCAAGTATAGCCTACTTACAGTGCCCCTATCGCTGGTCCGCAAGCGATTATAGGCAGCTGTATTCTCAGGCTAATAAAAACATACTGATAGCATAGAATTATAAAATATAAAATAGTGCAAAGGTGTGAAATTTGACTTGCAGCATGCCTGGTATGACTAGTGCAGCATGGTATGTATAAGTTTATGTTCTCCCAGCTTTTTTTATCGCCAAGAAGACGATGTTTAGAAGTCTAGCATTTATTGTACCTATAAATCCTGTCATTTGTGATCAAGTTTAAAACTTAAATCCATCAATATTGTTCAGGCATTTGAAAATTCAAGTGAAATCGATGCAGGTAATGGATGGACACGCCTTCTTTAGCACTATCGTGATCACTCCAGGGTAGTTCCAAGGTTTGAGTAGCAGAAGAAAATGTTAGCTTGTCAAGGATGATTATAACTGCTTTTTTCCAAAACGTGGCGATTCTTGGAAATTCTATTGTTTTGGCTTATTCTTGAGGTATAAGAAAGGGGTGCAATATTCCTCTAGGTATATTACAGGGGTACCATTTCGGTAAAAAGTTAGTACATTAAAGGGTAAGGGTTTGTACCTCCAGGCGGAGCCTCTCTGGATGAAACTTTATTAAGTAGCCCCCCCCCCCGCCCTGGGGGAATATATAGCAACAAAATTTGTGATGTCAAATACCGCATTTTCGGCGACCGTCGTTACATTACTTCTGCCGGTTTGCCGCTAGACTAACCATAGCTGTTCCAACCAACGCTCAATGGTTGGAAAACAAGGCCAAGAAATGCAACACGGCATGTGACTTGATATCTCTTTCTTATGATGAAAGTGACAAGATAGAAATGTCCAAAATCAACACAAAGCACCACAAAAGGACATTCAGGGTACTCTGCCTTGACCGATTCATTACTTAAAAGCCGAAACACTTCATGCCGCAAAGGATCCATTTGTATCAGCCTGCCCTGGTAAAATCATGCAGTCTGGCGAAAATTCAAATACCGTATCCCACTACTTTTCCCTTGCGATTCTCGCATCCAGACTCCTTAAGACACAAAATCCCACTCCCGCTCGTAATTGAAATTCCCGCATCCCACTCCTGTTTTTCTCTCCCATCCCGAACATCACCACAAAAATTAGCCAAACCCCGCATCCCGCCAAACCTATGGTGAACCCTCCGATTACACTCCCTTTTCACTTTATCAAATAAGTAACACAATTGTCCAAAGGCCTTCGTTTGTTAGTGTGCCATAAGTCTGATAATATCACACCTTCCATTTTTTTTCACTCCTGTAACCCAGTTGTACTAAGAACAGTACATTATTCTCCCTGCTTATCCATTAGCATTATGTATTGGGTATAAATGACCCCTGACTACTCCTCTCCATGCTCTGGCTGTGCCTTCATCAACCTACCCCTTATCCTCAAAAACCTCCCATACCGTATGTCTTCATCCTACCTCAGCCTTATCCCAAACCCAGTCCTCATTACTTAAAACATCTTATATTCTCCCTATACATAGCCATTACCACTGGGTTTCACACACAAAGTCAAAACAATATACCTTCGTCATAGTTAATAATATACTAGAACGCCGGGGCGAAATGTGTTAACGTTTCTAGTAAACATTGCTGAGGTCCAAAGGGAAGCAAAACCAAGAGGTCGCTTATTCCACCCAGGGAAATCACTTGGTTCATCTTAATATAATAATATAACGTTTAGCGGTTGCTACAGTCCTTCAGCCAATATGGGTCATAACAGATTCTAACAGTGCACCAACAAGTACAAGGGAAATATCACAATCACTGCGCATGCCACAGAGAGTCACCCACCAGTTCCAAATATATCAGGGAGTTGTTGGGTTCAGGAAGACAAACGGGCCTGTGCCGCATCAGAGTCGAAAAACGTATCTATAACTTTGCCAGCCCTATTCCTTGCGATGAAAATCACACATTTATGTAGGTTTCGATTGCCTTCGTGAGGCATACAGCTGGGTCCTTGTAACGCTGAAGGGCAAACATATTAGGAGTACCACCACACAAAGACTGGATTAGCTTATGGTTGAATAAGATATCTTTTTAATTAATGTTTATTAACAAAAGAAACACTTATAACAACAATGAAGAAAGTCGGCAGACACACTGGACAAGGAAAACAAGTAATTATTTGTAACAAATAAAAAAAAACAAGAAACATGGACTATCTTAGGTTACTATAATTATACCTACGCTTAAATGTCTAAAGAGCAGCTGCTACTTGTTACAAAAATTGCGCACATAGAATAGATTTTGACAAGATATTGGACATTTTTGTTAAACTTTTTTTTGGGTAGAAAAAAAGGGTAAATGACACTGGTCATGTGAAGGGACGACTGCGTCCGTTGGAGAAGATTTCTGTGGTCTTAGAGTTTTGTTAGTAGAACAAGGTTTCGAGTTCTTTCGACGTTGGGAGACTTGTTCACGTATGGAAAATTGTGTCCTTTTTTGACACTGGTTCGCGAATCATGACTCAACCTGCCATTCTGGGCAAGGTTTTTCACAAGGTTTCACAACTGTTACTTTGTTTTTGCTGATTGTTAGGTTATTTAAGTGTCCGAGCTCACTGTGCCCTAGACAAGGTCTTGCCTACTTTATATTCGTTTGCTCGTAGTTTGTAGGGCCTTTGTGGGTTTAAATGATCTACTAGAGCAAGTCGCGTTTAGGGTATATATGCAGTTATTACGCGTTTGTTATTTAGTTTTCTTTGTGGGCTATTCGCTAGGCCTTTTGTTTAGGGGCTACTTTGCATGCCTATTTTGCCCCAGGGAGGTCGGTGTAGTTTCTTACTATTGTGCTGCCTGCAGACATTACGTCATAGGCATAGGTCCGCTTATTATAATCGCTGTTGTTGTAAAATTTTGGTGATATAATTTTTTCTTGCAGGTCGTAATTGCAAGTAAAGCATGGATGGTGCTCCCTCCTGCTATTAGGCCGGATTTCAATTCTTTATTTAGTCGTTTACTTAGTTCCAGGGCGGATTCTACTGTGAAGAAATATCTTAAGGAAATAAACAAGTTTTTACTGTGGTGTAGGACTAGGAAAATTGCGCTACAGTTACCATTTTCTTCTTCTGTTGTCGCCCTTTATCTATTTGGCTTAGATCAACAGCTTAGGTCCCCGGCCTCAATGGTTTTGGTCCTTGCTGCACTGAAATGGTTCCATTCCTTTGTTCCTGATGATGGTCCCAATCCTTTGGATAATGCTTGTTGCAAGAACTTGATCGAGTGCGCCAAGAGGACAAGGAGCAATCCAGTTAACAAGAAGAAGCCCGCGGACCCTGCCATCATTAGAAGCATTATTGACAGGCATGGTGCTGAGGAAGCATCTTTAAAGGGCTTACGTATTGCCGCAATAAGTTCTTTAGGTTTTGCAGGATTTTTTTTTCGTTTTAACGAGTTGCGATGGTTTTGTTAAAATTTTTGTGCCAAGGAGTAAAACGGATGTATATAGAGAGGGCAACTATGTTTATATCGCTAAGTTAGAGAACAAATACTGCCCAGTAGCTATCTTACGTAGGTATATTGAAGCAGCCAATTTGGATCTGTCTAGTCACTTGCCGTTATTCAGGCCATTAACGAAGAACAAGTCGGGTTATAGTCTTAGGAATGGCAAGTTATCCTATACTCGCTGCAGAGAACTATTTAAGACTACTTTGAAAGGTTTGGGCTATGACCCCAAGGAATATGGCCTACATAGTCTGCGTTCTGGGGGCGCTACAGCTGTTATCAGTAATAAAGCTTCCAAAGCCGTTTCTGAGAGGTTGTTAAAACTTCATGGGTGCTGGAAAACAGACGAAGCGAAAGACATGTACGTTTTAGAGACAGAATGTAATCGTTTAAGTGTGACGAAATATTTTTAGGTATTTAGCTCTTATTTAATATGTTATCTGTTTTTCCTTGACCAATGCTGTAAGATTACTTTTCATTAAAGTGTTAGGGTTCGCACGCGATCCACCCATATCTGATTTTGCCAGGTTTTTGTGGTTATTTAAGCGGTAAATAAATTACGTTCGTTTGAGCGAAGTGAATTAGAACGTTAGACTTGTGACCATCATAAATGCAACCTTCACTGTGAACCACCGCTTCTCTGGTAATGTCCGTTCCAAATAAGAAAGTTGGCAACATTATCAGGGGTAACTGTTTTAAAGTTTCTATCCGACATATTTTGAGCACGAAATCGCAACAGTTCTTTTTCTAAAGACGACTTTTGTTTCGAATACGGAGTCGATCCGATTTTCTCCAACGAAGGTTGTCTTGTTCTAATAATGGAGACCATATCAACAGGGAAACCTGACATTTGCCTAATTTCACAATAAGGAGTTTGCTGTCTTTGTTTGTACCCACATCGTTGGCAAAATCGTAAATCTTTGTATTTCAGAGTGAAAAAGACGGACAATACAAAGTTTATACATTGGCAGGACCACAGCGACAAGGCATGGAGAGTTGCCGGCTCCTAAGTAGACCTGGATCAGTAAAACATTTGAAGTAAAAAATATACAGAACGAGTGATCCTTGCGGCAGTTAAAGAAGGAACAGAAGACGAAATACGTAAAGTGAAAAATGTATGTAACAAAAAATTACCCGATATTCAGTTTGCAGGACAAACCTTCTTCAGGGGCTACAAGAGCATGCCACAGAGACCTCAAAGATCTTTGGCGCAGGTAGTAGGGGCCGCAAGGATATTAGTAGGCGAGAAGAAGTCAAAATGTCGAAGTCATTGCTCTTCCACTAGGAAGCCCAGAAAGGTAAATTAACTGCTTTCGGACTAAAACCAGACAGACGGGAAAAGAACCGCATGAGCGGAGAAGGTTAACGCATACATCTCCCTCCACTCCCCCCCCCCCCCAAAATAAGAAAGACCGGCAAAGGAAGAATGACCAAAAAAGGGAAATATTCTTGCAAGCAATCGACTCTCAAAAAAATTTCTTCAAGCAAATTGCTGGTTTATGCCAGCTCGGGGACAAAGTGGGTGAATGAAACAAATCGGTGTATCCTGTAATAGTATGACAGGTTCTCCGGTAATGAAATACAATGACAAGCAGCCTTGGGTAGCTGTAAAAATATCCTTTTTGAACCTCAACCAATTTTTAATAGGTATGAGAGGGAAATTTTAAAATAGAGGTATATTAAGGTATGCTGGATTTTCTTTTTTTTGGCAAGATTAGGGCTCTTTACCACTTAGTGAGTAGTATACTCTTAGTATAATCGCGAGTAATGGCGACTTCCGGTTTAGAGCCTGGTCAAAGAGGGACTTAGCGGCGAGTCTTATTTGGAGGTGTTTCTATTGTTGGATCTCTTTAGAAGGGCAGCTTGACCGAAATATTGGGAAAACCAACTCGCTCGTCGTTTTTTCTTTGCTGTTTTTTCATTATAGTTTACTTTTAACAAAGTTCATTTCAAACTGGTTGATAATGAAGGTTACAGTGAAAAGATTTTTAAAAATGAGAACGAGAAGAAAAAGGGCGTTGGCTATAACTCTCAAGCGCTTATCAGTCTTCAAATAGTACCTGAGTACTGCTAAATGTCGTATTTGATAAAATATCCATTTTGTTTTTGCTCTTTTGTAAGATTAGGGCTCTTTAATCATTCTGTTAATAGTATACTCTTAGTAGTATACTCTTAGTATAATCCAGCAATAATAGCTACTTCCCGTTTCGAGCATGGCTAAAGAGGGATCCTATCTTTAGAGACTTTTTTTTTACATATGTCCATTTAACGGTTAATTCTAACTGGTTAACCTTAAAGACAAGGTAGCTTCTTTTGCAGTTAGTACCAGGACAGTGTTTTACGTTGCATGATGACCACTAGTAACAGCTGCGTGGGAGACTAGGGCTAAACGAGCAAAGTCCATTCCAGTCCCACTTGCACACTTGGCACAAAAACGATCAAAGTCTGACTCTATCGTGCAAATATCAAGTTTCAACATAGGTTGAGGAACCCCTTACTTCAACGGACTAAACACAAATTAAAATGGTATTTTGTCTTCTATTAGATTTACTTCTTTCTTTCGAGGATGCACGAAAGTAATTTACTACATAACTAACATGCCTTCATGCCACAAGACCTAACAAAACTGTACAGTACAGGCCTGGGAGTACAGGCAAGCGATCTTCGCCTGAAAATACATTATAAAGTTTGATCTCATGCTTAGTGTTCTGGACATATCAAATAGAGGTTACGCAATCACGTGCACATTTTCAGCGAGGGTCCGTCTCCAGTGTAGAATGTTCCAAATGAGGGTGCGCCTGCACTTGACACGGGAAATTCGCACAATGTTTTTTCTGTGTCTGCAATCACATGTTTCCAGCTAGGGAATCGTTTCCAGCAGAGAAGTTACCAAATAAGGCTCACCCAACCTTTTACTGCACTAAACATGGGAAATTCGCGGAAAGTTTATCAAGTCACTGTTGTCGATTTCGTCCAGAGTACATAGTGCTAGTGGAGAGAGAAGGTGTTTGAAAAGCGTAGCAGTTCGGAAATATGGCTTCGGAGTATGACTTTGTCATTAGCGAGAAAGACATAGGCATCAATGTGAGTCAAGGGCGAAACGGCTCCAAAGAATCTATTAAAAAGGATAGCTTTTCGATACAACTAGTCACATTGATGCAGGACACCACAGCAGTGGCATTCTAGCGTAGGTTTACTGTTCTTTACGGGAGGAAACAAGGTAAGTGAAACACTGTAGTTCTGTAGACGGATTACTCTTCCCTCTTGTTGAGATCACTGCTTGAACATTTTTGTTAGATGTACATTTGCATTGTGCGGGACGGGGTCACGCTTTATTAACTAACCTCATTTGCACCTTGATTTGGTGTCATCGATTGGATCGGAAACTGCAATTTCCCTAAATTTAACACATAGGATAGAAACAGGATCTATTCCTATTACTGGAATACGTTTTTGCAACTATTTCCAATGTATTACTGAATTTGCCGTGAATATTAAATTAGCTTCTGATTTTGTGACCTTTGGTCCGAACACAGTTCGCGCCAAAAATTAGAGAAGTGACATGCAAGAGTATTCACTTAAAAAGATCATTGTACACTGTGCATGACGTACACAGATTAACTAGGGTATACCGTGCAAACTTTGGCTTGTGTAGTTTTTCAAAGTGTTGTCTTTATGTTCAATCTTCCAACTAGAATGTGCTACTTTAGATTCCAGAAGGCTTTTAGTGGGGGAGTCGGGAAGTTCCTAGGGGACTTGAACTCGACCTACGGGTCAGGCGTGCTGACGTGCGAATTCGACCCACAGGAATTTAAAGCGTTCATGAAATGGTTCATGAGGAATTATTTCAGGTATGTATTTTCACCTTGGTAACGGTGTTTCTCTTATTTAACCAGAGGTTGTACAATAATATAAAGAAATGTTTGCCAGTTTCTTAGAATTTCTGTTGAGAAATAGGTAGTCGAACTCGGCAAAAAGCTAGAGACTTGCGAGTACTATAACCGGTAAGCTTATTTCTAACAAAAATAAGGCATGCTATCGAGAACAAGCAGTTAAAACGAGCGGGTCTAAACGGTCTAAAAAAGGGGATGAGGAATTGGGGTCGAATTCCTCATTAGCCCAAACAATTCGTTACACTTTGCAGTGTAGTGGATAACCCGATGTTCAACACATGATATCATAAATAATAAGCTCGCATAACTAAGATTAAGCATCTAATTATATTTCAGTTTGTCATCAACAAAGTTACTGCAATGCAATTACAGTTTGACCAAATATAGAGAATGGTTTTAATCATAAGAAAGCAACAAGGTCAGCTTTATTTCGAGATTTAGCAGGTTGTAAATCCTCTTAATAATAATAATTTTAATAATAATTAAAATAAAAACAATAATTAATTTTGTTGTAAATATCCACTGAGTTATAAATAAAACTATATTAATTCCCACCCCTCTGAAATTTCCAGTTTAGGATCATGCATGGCTCACAAAATACCTTTCACCCCCCCCCCCCCCTTGCACCTCCCTGTCTGAATTTCTTATAATCCTTCATGGGGTGGGTATGAATATTTTCTGGAGCCTAGTAAATGCCCTTTAATCTGCACATTTTTTTTTCAAAAAGAAAATGCAAATTTGCCAATCAATTGGCAACCTATAAGGCAGCTTGCTGCATTGGGCGACAGGCTGACACGGATGTCTGGATCATGGGAGAGAAGCTCAAGCTTAGAGGAGACGGCAACATAATTAGTGATGACATGTCCTCCTTCATCTGGGTTAAAGAAGTTTTCCAGATGGAGGAGGGAGGCGGCAAGAAAATGGATCACTGTCCACTGCCCGTGGTGAAACTGCCGCTATACTCCTATGCCCTCATAGATGTGGTCAAGGCATTGTTTGCAACACTGCATGACAATTCGATGGCTGGAGTCTTCACGATTGGTGGGTGTGCTATTGAAGTAATTTATATTCAATACATTTTTCATAGCAATATTTACAAAATTCCAAGCTTGGAGTAAACATGATAACTTAAAAATTCAGGGGCAGGTTCAGGGGGCCACAGACCCCCTTTTTAGTTGTATTTCAAAAAAAAGTTTAAAAATGCAAGCCTTAACTTTTGGTCAGGAATGATCTCAGACTGCTGGGGGGCATGCCCCCAGGCCCCCTAGAGTAAATAGGGCCATCAGCCCCTTTTGAACACTCTGGCAGGTGCTAACATTATGCAGCCACTTGATTCAAATGTCATTGAAAGCACTGAATATATAAATACCTCACAATATATTAGGTATTAACTAAATGAAATTCTTCTAAACAGCTGGAATGCTTCTGGGTCTGCAATATGAACAGATCCAAAACGTCCTTGGGTTCTGCCCAATTCCTGTCGTGTGTAGGGTAAATCGGCTTGGTAAAACCAAGTCAGCAAAGGCAGCCCTAAGCCTAATTGGCAATGAGAAGAGCTTCTACTCGTCTGTAAAGGAGAGGTTCATACCTCGACTTTGCAGTCGATCAACATTGCCACCAGTACTGGATGATGTGAAAAAATCCAAAGTTGTTGAAGATATTGTAGTGGCTTTTTTCAACGAGGGCAAGGATGGTACATGCCTCCTTGAAAGTATGCCCCGTACCTGCCCTCTTCTTACTGTAAACTGGGAAGCTCTCGATGGTCTTGATAGAGATCCAAGGTATGTGAAGGCTGTTAACCTTACAGAGAGACAAGGTTTTTTTACATGAATGCACGATTTTACTTGACAGGACTATAAGTCTAGGAGAAATTGTAAAAGAATCAGTCCTAGCTTGAAAAATTCATTAGTATCATTTGTGGATTTAATTGCGTGGAAATTAATAAATTTGCGACAGGTTGATAAATATAAGTGTTGATAAACTATAAATGCATGTTGATGATAAGGCTTTAATGTTAATTTTAATTAATTTTAATTTTAATGTTAAAACATCAAATTTCCTATATGTATTTGTTAATAAATATGATGTTAAAATATTGCAAATTTCCAAGATATAATTTCAGTGCTGGGAACTTTTCATCAGACCCGAATCTTTATTAGGTTTCGATTTTTTTGTTGAAATAAATTTTTACAAAACCAATTTAATATTACATGGTACTAATAATAACAACTGAAGAATAAAATAATAATAATATTCATAAATAAAAACAACAACATCAATTACTTGTAAGAAATTCATTATTACTAAAATAACTGAAATACATAAATGATCTAGAAAAGTGGTAATGAAAATAACCTAGTTTACTTTATGCAGGGTGTTTGGAAGACTGGTCCTTATCCCTTTCTTGGAGGGTCGACTCAGCCCTAATGGTGTTAAGGCTCAGCAGTAAGCAGATGCAAGAGCTGAGGACGTTTTTGGCAAAGCTTCAAGCGCTGTTCGACTCTTGGTGGGCTTAAGCACAACTCTTGACTTTCTTTGCAAAGAAAGGTGTAAGGAACTAACGAGCACCATTTTACGATTACTTCCAGACCTCGATGACAGATGCATAAAGAATTATGCCCTGCTTATCAGCCTGACAGAAAAGGTAAAAAAAATATCCTCTATTTTTATACTGCAAGTAGTCCCATACCAATGTTGGGGCGGCTGAAAATAGACACGCACGCGTGTCTATTAAAAAAGGTTCAATTAAAGGCCAGCAGTCAATTCCTATTAAGTATTATGGACAAGATAAACTGTTATGTCATCATAACACATGGTAGTCAAATCAAAATAACCATATCAACTTTCTGTTCTTTTTTTATTGTGTGGTTCCAGAAAATATCCATACCTCCACCACAGAGGGTCATTGGAAATTCCCAAGGGGGGGGGGGTGTCTTAAAGGCCACAATTTTTAAAGGAAAGTATAAGCCTAAACTGGAATTTCCAGAGGGGTGGGGGGGGGGGTCACACTTAAAAAACCCTCCGTGGGGGAAATTTGGATATTTTCTGGAACAACACGATATAACATACAAACTTAGTTCATATGATTTGACTGTCTACACCATACCCCTATAACAAGTAGTAAATTATAGCTTAAGATGTTTGTTGTTCTGTTCCAATTCTGCCGGGGAGGGGAAAGGGTGTTAAGAGGAAATTATGAAAATACCAGTTGAAAATTCTATGGTTATGTGCATCGATAATGCACTTTAATTCAAAATGAAGATTCACGCAATTGTCTCACTTTTTAAATTAGCTGTCTTGTCCTTGTTTTACCAGGTCGTTGAGCTGGCAGAAATTGACAACTTTCTGCCAGAGCTGGCCCTTACTTTCTTTAAGAAAGTTCTTTACCCAAAGGCAGCGAAAGACTACCAGGATGAATCAAATGTGTCATGTCATACTTCTGGAGAATCTGGTGAGCCTCTCCTAGTGGAACTGACTATGAAGTGCATTACAGTGCACAAGATACCAAGAGCACAGGTGAGATTTCTGTAACAAAATCTATTTGGTAGCTAATTATTGACATAACTTTCAACTAATTTCCAAAGCAATATTAAGAGCTGATGTCTGTAAATACCAACCGGAGGCGTGCAATAAGGAAAATATCAAAATTCTGAAAAAAATTCACAAAGTAGCCCTAGGTGAACTATTAAAATATTTTTTTACTTCGATCTGATAATTGTTTTAGACGTACGGAGGTAGTCTTCGTTTCGCAGCTCTCAGACCTGGCTTTCAGGGTCTCACACAGTGCATCGTGAAAAGCCCGTTAACAAAATCAAATCTATTTTGAGTGTTCATTTTGTCAGTTTGGACATGCATGGAATATTTGGGAGAACTTTCAATACTTGCAATGAAAAATTGACAAAATTGATGGCCTAAAATCGTCGACTGGTACATGGCGTACAGTAAAGTATCCTACACCACGTAAAAAGAGCATTACTTCTTCTTTCAAAATCCGTTTCCAAAACCATGGGCAACTCAAAAGAAAATTTTTGAGGCCACGAAATACAAGTACTACTTTCGTGTAATTTGAGCGTTCCCGACACGGTAGTCCATGTTAAAAACTCAGATAAACACGACACAAAAACACGTTTGAACATCCAATGTTTAATAAAAGCAGCTGTCAGGCATCAGTACATGTTAACAAGACTATTTTGCGGGATTTGGTATCGTTTGGGCGAAATAAATAGACGAATTTAACCTGTTTCATCCACCTTAATCTACAAGAGTCACGTGAAGTCTGTCAAAGGTCAAGTATTCCAACACGTAAACCCAACCAAATCCGAACATTTTACGCTCAGAAATTACTATCTAACACATAGATCAATCGTTAATACTGTATGTTTTTCGTACCTTATTCTGGGCTCCTGGTTAGCGAAGAAATCTAGCAGAACTATCGCGAACGACATCTTCGGCGGTTTCAAAATTATGCCAACGGCAGCAGAGATTGCGTTACTGTAGATTACAAGGGGAGACCGCTGTCACGTTACCTTCATTATGGGCTTCCAGAAAAATTCTCCACCTTACCCCGAGAATATAATAGATATATCTATATTGATATTGTGAATCGCCACATTCTTTATTAACTTCACAAATAAATAAAATCATATTATATTATACATTTTTAAGCACATTCTCTAGATAAATATTCAATGTGCTTTGCATAGTAAAAAAGCAAAACCAACAGTAAAGCATATGTAAACCTCATGCCTATTAACTTCAGTGCTGTAAAGTTAAATGGACGGTGTTTCTAAAACGCGGGTCAAGGGTCAAGGGTAAGGGTCAAGGGTAAGGGTAAAGGGTCAAGGGTAACGGGTAAAGGGTAAGGGTAAGGGTAAAGGGTAACGGGTAAAGGGTAAAGGGTAAAGGGTAAGGGTAAAGGGTAAGGGTCAAGGGTAAGGGTTGCGGGGTAAGGTAAAGGTAAAGTACACGGTTATGTTGGACCGTCGCATTCAGATCAGTAGCGCAACGTAACGGTGAAAAACAGTTCTTTTAATTATACCTCGATATAAGGAACATTTTGGTCATTTTTCCGCAAATTCCTTGGTTTTCGATATACGTGTAAGGTACCTTTGATTACCTATAGACTGTCAACAGCCTCTCCATTTTTCAACGCAAAAAAGCGAGAAAATCGGCGAGCGAAGCGAGTGTGAGCGCGAAGCGCGAGCGCGCGGGGGAGGGGGGCGGAAAGCGAGTCCCCGCCCCCACCCCGTTGCTTCTTCCGTTTTGCGCTGGCGTCCAGTTATCTCGCCGTTCTCATCACACGCTCATCGATGGAAAAAATACGAAAAATAGAGGGTTGTGAACAGTCTAGATTACCTAGCGCACGCAATGCCGAACGCATAGGGTTTTCTATTAATTGGTAGCGCATTTGATACTAATGCGTGCAAAATTTGGCATTCTAAATTGTACTTTTAATATGTATACTCTTTGGTATATTTGATCGTAAACACACGAAAAAATATTGAAAAAAACGACTCAGTTTCATTTCAAGCATAACGCAATAGTTTTTTCCTTCGTCACGCGTCACACAAAGAGCCTTGGCAACCTGCCTCCCTAGATGATCGAAAACGCACAGCATGTCGAGATTAGTCGGAACAGTAAAGTGATGCCAAACTTTAATTCCCGCCGTCGCTTATGCCGCACTTACTCGATCTTGAAAACCTAGAAAGGCATGTGAAAAGGCAGTGCAAAAATTATGTTGTGCTATTAATTATACACTTTTAAAAAAGATATGCAGACGTGATCGGACCCCCTCAGGAGTCACAGGGACTAGCTGCATCTTTCAACTGCTCGCCATGAGTCACATTGAATTTTCCCGTGTGGTGTGACAATGAATAAACTTTATTCTGACCGTAAAACTCATACTCCTCCTGTATAAATCTTAGTTCACGTTGACTAAAAAGTTTAAAAAATAACTCTCATAGAAAAATACCTCGAGGATGCTGACTTAAATAGATGGTACACGACTAACAGTCTATCTGTGATACTTGATGCCCGGTTTAATTATTAGCTTCTATCACATGCGTTGAAGTGTAAAATAACGCCACAGTGTTTTACAGTCCTTTACACGTGGCGAGATTTCGACAGAGCATCAACTCAGTAATCGGGCGACCTTTGTAGACAAAACGCAATGCCAATCGCGAGGTAGAACAATTTCTTTCTGCATGGAGTCTTCCGTTTACGAGGTAGGTCATACGCAAATAATTGCAGAACGCTCTTTTACCCAGGCTTTGCACGCGGACGTCATCAGTCAATTTCAGTTAACTGTGGCATTAAATCTCGAATAGCAGTGTATATAAATTGATTTCAAGTATATTTATTTTCTAAGGAGTTTCACTGTGACCGGAGTGACGGCAGTGACATGGAAAGTATAAATGGTGACAATGATGATGTGAGGATTGTCCATGTCAAGGATGGTGCTAGGGATTTGGATATGTCGTATGGCACAGATACCATGTGCGAAGAAATTGATCAAGACAATATCGGAACCGAAAGCGACGACAGTAGTGTTCATGGTGAAAACACTAATCCTTTTAAAGGGTAAGAAAGAATTAAGTTGACAGTAAATAGCAATTCTTTCCTACTTTTATGGAAGTATCAAGTAAGCGTTTGAAAAGAAGACTTTGTGGTAGATTGCGTGACCAGTGCATGTCCGTGACTGATCGCCATACTGAGCCCCATGTCGTTCTACTGTGATAGGTGATTTATAAACACCTTTCATCTTTGTTTCGTGAAATGGCTACTGATTTGTTTGTAACGTGTAATGACCATATCATTATTAACGGAATGTGATTAAAATCCTCTTTTACTATCCTCCGTTGAATCTTCGTCATGAATATAAGGAAACATAATACGACTTGATTAAATTGCCTATCGCCCCTCCCCCCCCCAAAAAAAATACTTTTGTACCCCAAAATACTAAAACAAAATTTTTCCGCTGAAACTGCGAGTCGTGGAAATTTTAAATATTTAACGTTCCTATGATCTTTTCATTCGTCACCTGGAGAGAAAAATATTCAACCGCCCCGGGGAGACAAAAGTCAGGATCAGTTCGAACCCCGAAATGGTCTACTATCACCTGTTACGTTCGTGCACTGGCCTCGACGACGATGACTTGGCAACGGGAAGGCTCGTCGTTCCGGGAGAAGTAAAGGGCCTCCTTAACAAGGTACAGCTGCGGCACCTAAACAAGGAATTCAACCTTAAGCTGAGCTAGAATATACTACGTTGAAAGTTTGAACACGATTCCTAAGGCATTAGCTGAAAAACTTTTTAAATTTCTATTTTAAGTAATTGATTTCAAGAGGTTTTCTTTATTCTTGAACATTTAGTATTTTTAATGTTACAGTTTGTGTTTTAAGAACCGCGTTAAGCGTTTTGTCGTGTAATTATTCTTAGTTTTCTCCATGCAAGATCAATTTGCTTGAGGCCATCTGGCCACTTTGAACAAAGTGTATTAGTATTTTTTATGTTACAGTTTCTGTTTTAAGAACCGCGTTAAGCGTTTTGTCGTGTAATTATTCATAGTTTTCTCCATGCAAGATCAATTTGTTTGAGGCCATCTGGCCACTTTGAACAAAGTGTATTAGTATTTTTTATGTTACAGTTTCTGTTTTATGAACCGCGTTAAGCGTTTTGTCGTATAATTGGTCATATTTTTCTCCGTGATCAATTTGTTTCAGGCCATGTGGCCACTTTGAACAAAGTGTGTTAGTATTTTTTAATGTTACAGTTTCTGTTTTAAGAACCGCGTTAAGCGTTTTGTCGTGTAATTATTCATAGTTTTCTCCATGCAAGATCAATTTGTTTGAGGCCATCTGGCCACTTTGAACAAAGTGTGTTAGTATATTTTAATGTTACAGTTTCTGTTTTATGAACCGCATTAAGCGTTTTGTCGTGTAATTATTCATAGTTTTCTCCGTGATCAATTTGTTTGAGGGCCATCTGGCCACTTTGAACAAAGTGTATTAGTATATTTTAATGTTACAGTTTCTGTTTTAAGAACCGCGTTAAGCGTTTTGTCGTATAATTGGTCATAATTTTCTCCATGATCAATTTGTTTGAGGCCATCTGGCCACTTTGAACAAAGTGTATTAGTGTATTTTAATGTTACAGTTTCTGTTTAATGAACCGCGTTAAGCGTTTTGTCGTATAATTGGTCATAGTTTTCTCCGTGATCAATTTGTTTGAGGCCATCTGGCCACTTTGAACAAAGTGTATTAGTATATTTTAATGTTACAGTTTCTGTTTTAAGAACCGCGTTAAGCGTTTTGTCGTGTAATTATTCATAGTTTTCTCCATGATCAATTTGTTTCAGGCCATGTGGCCACTTTGAACGAGAGGACTCTGAGCGTTAAGACAATTAAACATGATTACATCAGTACAGTTTTAAATAGCGTCGTTATTGTTGTTATCATCTTCGTTGTCATTGCGGATCTACGTCGTAATCATGTTTACATCTCATCTTAAACACAAAAATGTCTCGGTTCAATTTATTACCCTTTACCTTTAACCCTTTACCCTTACCCTTACCCCTTACCCGTTACCCTTTACCCTTACCCTTTACCCGTTACCCGTTACCCTTTACCCGTTACCCTTACCCGTTACCCTTTACCCGTTACCCTTACCCGTTACCCTTTACCCTTACCCGCGACCCGCGACCCGCGTTTTAGCAACGGCGTTAAATGGACGGATGCACAAATGCATCAGTTTTTTCCAAGAAATTAATTCAGGAGTCTGGACTTAAAATACAAGTACAAGTATGAGATGTTTAGATCACCGGCTCTTAGATCTTGTTAGTTAGCCATCTCATCACCTCAAAGCGATCGAAGAAATAGGTGCCTTTGGGTGGATCTGCTTTCAATGAGTAAAAAAAATTCATGTGTTTTCTTCAGCAATGAATGAAAATAAGAATGAAAAAAAAGAAGCCGTCCTTCGGATCTTATTTTCCAAGAAAATAAGACCCCCTTGGCAGCTCCTCCCACACCTCTGCCATTGCTATTAGGCGTAGTTATCCCCGTGAGTTCATTACTTTCCAACAATCATGAACTCACAGGGATAACTACGAACAATAGGAATGGCGGAGGTATTGGAGGGGGTGCCAAGGGGGTCTTATTTTCTTGGAAAATAAGATCCTGCATTTGCCAATAGTCATCACTGTGAACTGCTTGAAGCCGCACTTGGTCTGCAATGGCATTCAGTTTACCGAGTGTATCTCAGCAA
The DNA here is from genome assembly GCA_964017195.1 of Siderastrea radians. Lineage (NCBI taxonomy): Eukaryota > Metazoa > Cnidaria > Anthozoa > Scleractinia > Rhizangiidae > Siderastrea > Siderastrea radians. The sequence goes on from OZ024894.1 coordinate 32,883,744, forward strand.
ATGGTCCACTGTTTGTACTCTTCAATCCAGCCTTCCCTCAGGACCACTTTTGGGCCTGATAACAGTTTACATAATTTGAAAGTAAATTCGCCCGAAATTATCTTGTAAAAGGCATTGTGTCAGCATGTTGCTGCGCTAGGTGGCGGACATTGTGGACGCACTGTTGTTAATCCAGTCGATTTTCACACCCGCAAGTTGCCAAAGAAAGAGACGCAGTAGAGGAAATGCCGCAAATGATTATTTCAGATGACAAGGGCGGTCTGTGTGAAACATGGAAAAATTCACGAGTAGTGAGGGCGCTTTACATGTATTTTCTAAGATAAACTCAGTCGATGAGAAATAGCTTAAATCCATGTTCTTTACCAGTGTGTTTTCAGTGAAAACGCATCCACAGCCGGAGCGGGCCAGGGCGCATAGGAAAAAAAGAAAAAAAAACGGCTTTTCCTTTCTTCGCCCCAGCACCGTTCTCCCTCTATGCGTTTTGTGCGGTATAAAAATCAGTGACACAGTCGGAAATACAGTTCTCGCGCTCCTTTATTGTGGGGTGTGGGTAAAGTGAGGTTAAACTCTCCTAAGCTCCGTTTAAGCAATATTTAACCCCCGATCATCCCACTGCATGTGTGACCCTGTCATTGAAGTTACACTGAAGTGCTATGGTATTAATTTAGCTTCTCTTGTTAAGAGAAGTTCTGCCCTGGGTTTTAGGTTAAAACAGCAAATCTAACAACAAAGGATTCCAGAAGATTCGTCCAGAAGAAGAAGTCCAGTTTTCAAAGTTTTCGATTGTAATACGTTGTTAATTAGCATGAATTACCATGATGTGTCCACAATGTCGGCCAACAAGTGCAGCATACTGACATGATGCCATTTCCAAGATTATTTAAGGCAAATTTACTTTCGAATTATGTAAACAGCATCAAGACCGAAAAAGGTGCTGAGGGAAACCCGGATTGCAGAGCAAAATAATGGGATATTTCCTGAGATACACTTGATAAACTCAATGCCATTGCAGGCCAAGTGGCCCTGGGCCAAATGCAGCTGCAAGCAGTTCACAGTGATGACTATTCACAAAAGCAATGCCAAAATAAAGTAAAAATGATGAACTCACAGGATAACTACGAACAATAGCAATGACGGAGGTACAGTACAGCCCAAAACGCAAGAAGTTACTAATGTCACCGTAAGCCACAAGAAGGTACAAGAAGTACTGCGGGTCCAGCCGAAGAAACTTGTAGTGCTCATGTTAAGTGTGAAGTAATTTGCAAAAGTAATGAAAGCGAATCTCGTGCTCTATTCTCTTTGAAATATCGCCGAGCTTTCGAGCGATTCTTCGCCGCGTTGGCGCGACAATTCGCCAAGTCAAGCGAAAGTTCGCAAGGCTAATCAAAAACTCAAGGAAGCAAATGTTCGAACAACCGAAGTATCGAAGAAAATTCATGTCACGAAATGGAATATCCGCCAGCTTTCCGACTGCAAGATAAACACCCGGTAAACATGATCGCCGGCACATGACAAAACATGAACAATTTTTTTAAGCGTGTCTGATACGGTGATACGGGTTCAACTCAGAACTGGCTCAATTCAGTTTTTTATTCCATCCAAGAAATAGAAACAAAAAAGTCCAAAAGCTATAATTGTGGCAAACTGCGCGCATTCTTCTTTGACAGGCAAGACAAGACAAGACTTACACGTGCAGGAGGTCATGCCATCTCATGGGTGAACTCGTCAAAGAATCCCTGCATCTTTACCACTTTAGTTTCCCAGCAAATAAGGAATACTCGAAGAAATAGCATAGACATATGATTTCAACTACACATTCCCCTTTCGACACAGCTTGCTGCCCGGGGCTTGCTGTTTTTACGGCTTAGAGAACTGCTCATGCATTGCGTTACAAAATGTCATTCATGCAAATCATACTAAATTTGCATACGGCAGATTTGTGTTTACCCAGGTTAGAATTGACGTGTCGAATTTCTTTCAGTTCGCAGAGTTTTAGTTTCCTTCAGACTTCTTTGGTTTACTTCGAAGATTTAAAATGTGATATCGACTTCAGCGTAATGAATGGAACTATTTTTACAAACTTAATGTGTTTTTCCAATTAAGACTTCGGCTATTATTCCTTCTCATCTGAGTGACGATGCTCATTTCTCACACGTGTGAGCACAACTAATTAAAAGTGTTTGTCCGAGTTTAATATGTCGGTGGAAGTACAGCAACACTGAACAGGTGAATGTCGGTTCTTTAATAATGTGACTGATGGACTGTGTTTTGCCGTTGTTCCTCATTTAAGTGAAATAAATCGAGCGAAATCTTTTGCGCCGCTAAGCGTACCGCATGTCTGGGACTCCGGGACACATAATAAACAATAACTTACGCGTGGTTCATTTGAGTCTCGTTTCTCCCTAGCCGTTAAAAAATAACATTGAAGGCGACCAGCGTCAAATTCAGAACCTAGTGACCTCTTTATCAGATAAAAAATTCTAAACCGAAGAAAAAACTTACAAGACAAATAAACAACTGATTGCAAGCTACAAAGGCAGCCGATTCCAAACGTGCCTTGCGCTACAAAGTGGTCTCTTGTTTACCCTCTCCGGGGTTCCGGGTTTTTAAGATGTTAGCGCAAAGAAGTTCTTGCGCTTACTTGCAGTCCGGACATCTTATCGCAAAGAAGTTCTTGAAGTATTCAAGCACAAGCATCCCGCAAGTAGCCGCAAGAAGTTCCCGGCTTGTGTACGCAAAAAGAAGTTCCTGCGCGTGCATTATTTTTGGGCCGTACTGTATGGGACGGGCTGCCAAGGGAGTCTTATTTTCCGAAGGACCACTTTTTTTTTTCATTCTTATTTTCGTTCATTGGTAAGGAAAAGACGTTTTTAATTTTACTCATTCCAAGCGGATCCACCCAAAGGCACTTACTTCTTCGATCGCTTTGAGGTGATGACATGGCCATTGTAAGAAGATCTGAGAGAATCTAAACAACTCACACTTGTACTTGTACTTTAAGTCCAGATTCCTGAATTAATTTCTTGGAAAAAACTGATGCATTTGTGCATTCGTCCATTTAACTTTACAGTACTGAAGTTAATAGGCGTGAGGTTTACATACGCTTTACCGTTGGTTTTGCTTTTTTACTAGGCAAAGCACATTGCATATTTATATCGAGAATGTGCTTAAAAATATATAATATAATATGACTTATTTATTCATTTTTGAAGTTAATAAAGAATGTGGCGATTCACAATCTCAATATAGATATGTCTATTATATCCTCGGGGTAAGGTGGAGAATTTTTTCGGAAACCCGTAATGAATGTAACATGACAGCGGTCTCCCCTTGTAATCTACAGTAACGCAGTAACCGCAGTAACCGCCAAAGATGTCGTTCGCGATAGTTCTGCTAGATTTCCTCACTACCCATGAGCCCAGAATAAGGTACGAAAAACATGCAGTATTAACGATTGATCTATGTGTTAAAAAGTAATTTCTGAGCGTAAAATGTTCGGATTTGGTTGTGATTATGTGTCGGAATACTTGACCTTTGACAAACTTCACGTGACTCGCGTAGATTAAGGTGGATGAAACAGGTTAAATTCGTCTATTTATTTCGCCCAAACGATACCAAATCCCGCAAAATAGTGTTAACATGTACTGATGCCTGAAAACTGCTTTTATTAAAGAATGGATGTTCAAACCTGTTTTTGAGTCGTGTTTTATCTGAGTTTTTATCATGGACTACCGTGTCGGAATGCTCAAATTACACGAAAGTAGTACTTGTATTTTGTGACCTCAAAAATTTTCTTTTGAGTTGCCCATGGTTTTGAAAATGGATTTTGAAAGATGAAGTAATGCTCTTTTACGTCGTATAGGATACTTTACTGTACACCATGTACCAGTTGATGATTTTAGGCCATCAATTTTGTCAATTTTCCATTACAAGAAATCGCTCAAAATAATGTAAATATTGAAAATTCTCCCAAATATTCCATGCAAGTCCAAACTGACAAAATGAACACTCAAAATGTGTGCAATTAACTACTCTATGTGATTAGTTATTTGTTGTTCTCATTAAAATAGTTTTGATTTTGTTAACGGGCTTTTTGCGATGCACTGCGTGAGACCCTAAAAGCCAGGCCCGAGAGCTGCGAAACGAAGACTACCTCCATACGTCTAAAGCAATTATCGGATCGAACTAAAAAACATACTTCTGTTAATAGTTCACCTAGGGCTACTTTGTGAATTTTTTTTCAGAATTTTGATATTTTCCTTATTGCACGCCTCCGGTCGATATTTACAGACATCCGCTCTTAATTGCGTGGTTGCAGAAAATATCCATACCCCCCACGGAAGGTCACGGGAATTTCCGAGGGGGAGGGGGGTTCAAAGGCAGAAATTTCCGAGGGGAGTGGGAGGCTTATAGGAAGCTCCTTTTCCAGAGGGTGAAGAAACACGAAAAAATTGAAAGCAACGCACGATTGATCCCAAGCACGAAGTAATACTTACGTAGGCTGTTTTGACCTTCAAAACTACGCAAATATGTTGATCGAAATGCCAAATCTTGCGACTTTGATTTGTATGAAATTTCAGTATACCTGATTTGCATATTCGCGTTTACGGAAAATTGCGTGTCTCCTTGGCCTTTGGTGAATATTGCACCGTTTTCAATCCTTTCAATGGGAACGTTTTTCGTTAAACAACAAAGTTGTTTAAACAAATACAAAAATATTTTTATCGCGTAATCCAGCAAAGGGTTTTCAGCCGCTTTTTCACCGGATATCATTGAGATAGAATTGTTGCGTTACATAAACAGTGGCACTCATAATTTGAAAAGGTCAGATTTCACGCGTTATGCAAATTTGATGCGTTTTTGAACTGAAACTAAAAGTTCAGCCTATATTAGCTATTTCTTACAAATTCTTTCACAGTTGTCATTATCTTTGAGTTTCCATTTGACCTTCATTTACTATTTCAATTTTAAACAAAGGATTAAGTGCAGGAAGAAAGGTTCGATTTCTAAAACCTCTGTGCAATTTATTTTTAGACTCATGGTATGCAAATTCACTTGTGCATAATCCCAGGAAAAAAGCCGCTATTTTACTCTAATTCTCTTTCGAACATCATAACCGTCGATTTTTAGTGTAATTTACATTCAACAGTTTCGCTTTTGACGGCAGGTTTGAGTGTGGCAAACACAATTTCAATTCTCAAAATTTTGGCTTCGTTGTTGACGTCACATTCGGCACGCAAATTATTCGCAGCAACCCTCGGCACCATCATTAAGAGAACGTTACAACACTCGGTTTAAACAAATTTTCGTGAAAAACAGAACATTTCAAACCCGATAGCAAACATGCAAATAGTATAGAACAATAGCAAAGCGTTGGATGTTGAAAATGGATGTTAAAATAGTAAATGTTACAACAAAAACCATGTTCGCGTAACGTGGAAATTCCTGGGGGGAGGGGGTTCATCAAAGACCCCCTTGGAACGGAAATTCCAAAGGGGTGGGGGGATGCAAACCAAAAACCTTCCGTGGTAGGGGTATGGATATTTTCTGGAACCACACATTACCACAAGCCTCAACAAAACAAATTTGTTGCTGCAAACTGTCAATTGGCGTTTCAGACCTGCTTTATAAATTACAACAGGTTACTTGACATTATTACTTGATATATTTGTGTGTGCATGTACATGTGGTAATACACATCATTACTTTTTACATGGCTACCTAAGCCTTAAGCTGCAATGCTATAAATTGTTATAAGAGTCTTCTCAACTGTTTTTTTTTTGGGAACACATCTAGATGTTAACATGTGTCAACCCTGACGTGACATACCAGATGAAAGCAGGAAACACTACGGTGAGGCATAATGGCGTGGCTGTTGCCCTGAAGTGGCTGTTGTCCCTTGTGAGAAAATGTGGCGGAACGCCACCACCAGAGGAGCGAATCTGCCAGGAAATCCGAACTTTAGAAATTGGAGACATTAGAGACCGGAAGCAACATTTCAACAAATACCTAAATGAGTAAAAAATTACAAGAGCAGCAGGACATGGTGTCGAAACCCATAGCTTGACTTGTGCAGCTTTTGGTCAGGAATGCTTAAATGGCTTCAAAGAAGATAATCTTTATTTTAATTATAATTATTCTGCTGTACGTATCGAAATATGTACCGCAGAATATTACACAAGGCCATTGGTTCACGCTGCAGGTTATTTATTTTAGATTGTTTAAGATATTGGTCATGCATACAACACATCTAAGACTAGCCATAATGTACTAGCCAAAATGCGCCACTGGTAGTTTGACTAATGACTCTGATATACATTTACTGGATAAGGTTTTCTGAAAAAACTCATTAAAAACTGTTAAGTGCATTCTATATAATCTTTCTTAACATAAGAAGAAATGAAGAATAACAAAATTAAATTAATATTAAAATAGCACGGTCGCTGGAAAGCATGTTGAAGATTGGCCAAAACCATGTTTAAAATACATCGTAGATGTTAACTTGGTATAATGTTCATCAATTCTGGCGATCATCAGTGGAGGGTTTAATTCCATTTGATCCGGGGACCGGAGAAAACTGCCATTTAGAATGAGGAATGTGGCATCTACAGCATGGATCATTCCACAAACAGAATACTAAATCATTTTAACGACGTCATTCAACAGGGTATTCTGAAATATTCCAGATTAAATTCTTATTCCGAGATAAGGTCAATTGAACACACACTGAGTCAAGTTGATATAAACACCTTATTTACTTGAATGCTATATTTCTCATGTAGCATTTGGAACCAGCAGGCACCTGCAGCAGTTACAAAACAGCAGCAGCACCAAATGACACCTGCACAGCAGCAGCACAAAACGACACCTGCACAGCACCAGCACCAAACGACACCTGCACAGGAGCAGCACCAAACGACACCTGCACAGGAGCGGCACCAAACGACACCTGCACAGGAGCGGCACCAAACGACACCTGCACAGCAGCAGCACCAAACGACACCTGCACAGCAGCAGCACCAAACGACACCTGCACAGGAGCAGCACCAAACGACACCTGCAGAAGCAGCAGCACCAAACGACACCTGCACAGCAGCAGCACCAAACGACACCTGCAGAAGCAGCAGCACCAAACGACACCTGCACAGCAGCAGCACCAAACGACACCTGCACAGCAGCAGCACCAAACGACACCTGCACAAGCAGCAGCACCAAACCACACCTGCACAGCAGCAGCACCAAACCACACCTGCACAGCAGCAGCACCAAACCACACCTGCACAGGAGCAGCACCAAACGACACCTGCACAGCAGCAGCACCAAATGACACCTGCACAGCAGCAACACCAAACAACACCTGCACAGGAGCGCCACCAAATGACACCAGCACAGCAGCGGCAACAAACGACACCTGCACAGGGGCAGCAGGATGTGACATCTACAGAGCAGCAGCAAACAGCACCTACACAGCAGCAGGAGCAAACAACACTTGCAAAGAAGCAGCGACAGCAACAGCAAACAACTTGTCGAAAGGAGCTACAAGTACGTACCCTTAACGACAATGGTATCAATTTGGAAGGTAAATGCTGCCATTAGACGGAATGTTGATAAAGGTTAAATCAGGTCATTTAACAACAATGACAAATAATTCAATTAGCTTACTGTGTTACTCCATACATTAGTCACCAAGGTTACCAGGGTGGGCTTTTTGGTTTGAACTTCCTTCCCCTTGGACTCCCAACTGAAATGTAGGTTCACACTTGCAGTAAATAAAAAAATATTAATAAATTTTCTGGCCTTTTAGACCCCCTAACCATCAGATTTTGCAAGGACCCTCCAAGAGGGATGTATGGATATTTACTGGAAAGTACCACTCAAAAAATATACGATGGAACAATGGCATTCCAAATCTAACAAATCATTATTATACATGAATGAGCCATAACACCATTCTTTAGGTCTATGTAGTTTCCACTCTCAAAACCACAATTTTCTCACAGTAGAGTATTGTGACATTGAGGAAGAGGACCTTACCCACACAGTACATGGACAAAAGAGAAGTCTCCCCCAACACTCTACACCAAAAGTTGTTCCATCCAAAAGAAGGAAACAGTCAGGTAATTAATCAGTCTTTCACTACAAGGATTAATTTGCCTGGCATAGAACTTTCACGCTAGAAAGAGATTGTGAACAGCCTTGCCAAGCAAACAAGGGATAAAATTTATTGTTTCTGGATTCCCTTGCAGCGCAATATTCTATATGCACTTTTGTTTTATTCTTGTATTTTCATTTCGGGACAAGGAATATATATAATTGTATGTATCATATTATATGTAGAGCTCAATTTTAACATGCTGCACAGTCATAACAACTCAAACCAGGCATTAACTTTTGTAAGTGCCTCTATGGCACGCGACTTTACCTGGATATTTCTTTAGTTATTTTCTTGTCCCTAATCTCGCAAATCAATTGTTTTTAGTTTCACGATACGATACGACAATAAAGAAGGCGTTCCCTTGGATCTTTGGTGCGATACATGTTGTTGTTTCTATCCGTGGATTTTGTGCGGTTCAGCTAGCGGTGGACAAGCACCGCTACAGTGAAAATTAGAAGAATTCAAGAGTCAGCGGGAGTCTGTTGATTGGAACACAGGAACATGGCACAGGCAAATCCTTTGATTGAAAAGGTCACGAGCGAAGACCATCAAGTCGGTGTTGAAGTGACTGAAAGGGACATAAGAAATATAATTCCCACCGAAAGGGGCGAGTCACTTCGCCTTGAAAGACTTGCAGAGGAACGAAAAGCTGCAGGAGTCGCTCTGAGAAGGCAAATTACGAAGGTGAGCTCTTTACTTGAATCGACAAAAGAAACAGACGCAAAGGTTCTAGAGCAACAGTGTGACAGTTTAGACTTGTGCAGAGATAGAATGAACGACGCTCATCACAATTATTACAAAGAATTGTATGACACTAAGGAATCAGATGAAGCGTACAAGCCCTTACAATTTTAAATGCTGCTGAAGTACACTTTTTGTATACTTTGAGTATACACCAACCCTACACTTATGTCAAATAGGTTGCTTGGAGTATACTTTTTGTAAACTTGAAGCAGATTAAAAAAACAGACCAGATTTGCTGCTGTATACTTTTTGTATACTATGTAATTTCAGACTATACAAAAAGTATAGATCGCAGAACTGCCACAAGATAGAACAACTTTGAAGTATACAAAAAGTATACTGCAAAGTGTGTTCAGTGGACAGGTTTTAATAAGAATATACTTTTAGTATACAACACAGATCACTCATGGATTATCCATATTCTCATTCTTAACAGTGTGGATCTTTGTATACAAAAGGTATACAAATTACTAGTAGGGATCTTATTTCCTGCAAGACTCCTAATTCATTATTTTGTTCATCAATTTAATAAATTGACATAATTACATAAATTTGCATATGAACATTTTGTAAAATTTAATACATTGAGTTTTATATTCTCATTCAAGCTAAAAATAAAGTCCCTGAACGAAATCATCGCTAACAGTGACAGTTTGTTCAATACACGCATAAAAATACAATATTCATGCACATCTTGCTTCCATAACATATCCTGACCACTTGTTGCGATTACTGACTGGAAGTTGTCCCATTTTATCCCAGTGATGCATATCTTAATAATTTATAATTTGTTAATTAATCAACTTTAGAAGATGTTCCACCAAACATTATTTTATACTTGATATGAAATTAAAAACTCGTGGTACTTATGCCATTTGAGTTGTTGCTTGTAACACTGTGGAAAGGACACTTATTTCACACTGACTTTATACTGGACCTCTCTCAGGCATGGAAACTTAGCCTTTGCTGCCTAGAACTGCCATCAAACATTTTTGAGAGAGTTGACTAGAACATAGAAAACTGACAGGAGAGCTTCATAGAAATGACATTGTAGCATGAGGAGCTTAACCCTTCTCAGGAAATGGACACCATGCTGAATTAGTTTTTACAATTCAAATATGCCTTTTTTCTACGAATAAAAAAACGTGAAAAAAGGGTGGGAAAATGTACAGTCATTATCGTTTTTTTCATTAAAATTTAGCTTGGAATTTCTGAAAAGAGTTACACTTCTGATGGGCTTCTCCCAACACCCAGCCCTTCTCTAATCTTTCTCAAACATGTTTGGAAAAGTGGCAACAAAACTTTTCCCATCACTGCCACAGTCAATATGAACACAAATCTGACCTATCATTTCCAGTGGTATCACCACAGCCTCATTGGTAGATGACACAGGAACAATGTGTGGTACTGATGCACCAGTGATGGTATCTGATGTTAGCACTGTGTTGTTGTCCCTCACTAGGTGCTCAATGAGGGCACGATAGATTGGAACTTTACAAGGGCAGATTTCAGAACAGAACACAGGATTGGGGCACTTAACATAACACTTAATAAAATATAAAATTTGACCATACTTCAGATGTGGACTAGATGGAGACTTAAACTGTACAGTGAAATTGTTCTGCCTGATACCTGGCTTGTAATCTTTGCAGTGGACAATTGTGCCACCAATTATAATTCTCTTAAACTTGAAAACGTCTCCAACTATACCAATCACCCTTTCAATGAGCTCTCTGTGCTGAATGTTAATTGTGTGCTTGACCACTGCTCCTATGATGAAGATGTTTCCAGCAACAAGTTCTTTGTTGTGAGTTAATCTTTCCTTTGATGTTAATTCCTCAAAAAATTGTAGAACACTGGAGTTGGGGGGGGGGGGGGGGGTAAAAGGGAAATCAATTCAGGGATTTTCTGCTGAACACAAATTGAAACAACAATTTGCATTTCAATTTGTTTTGTTCCATGAAAGAGGTGCCTGAGCTCGCCATTACAATCTTCGAAGCAGAAATATGAATGTGTCCAAAGTGGCCCAAGATCTTTCACTCGATCAACAAGATGAAGTAAGCAATGAACATTGTATGTTTCATAACGACTACCATATAATTCTTCAATCCTGATACAGAAGTGTTTCAGCAATTTTGCTGCCTTAGCCAGGTCATTCGAAGAAATTGAGTGTTTCAACAAAATGTAAATTGCTTCCACAAGGAGAAGATAGTGTTGGAAGTAGCTGTCAGGTAAAAGGCCATAGAGGCAAGGCAATGAGTACAACAACAAAAAAGACCGCAGTTCAGAGGCCTTTAAATGACTGAAGTTTCCAACTATACTTCTCGGTAGCCTAGATATGCAACTGGGTGGCTTTATGTTCATGTACCTTTTCTCTAATTCCCTTGCCCACTTTCCAATGTACCACGGTTCATCATGGTGTTGCTTGTCGAGCCAAAGATTTACTAACATCTTCACAACACCAAGCAAGGTGCCATGCACGTAGTCGATAGCAATGCCACGGATTAAATCAAAACCTGGGACATAGAGAAACCAACTCAAACCTCTTACACCTTTCTCTGGTTTTTCAACCCCAGTGGCTGTGATAGATTCAGTAGCACATTTAGCAAAATTGTGCGTCTGATCATGAGTTCGTCTATCAAAGTGTCCAGTCTGAAGTTTATATCGATTGAAGGGGTATGTACGAGTAAGTCCTCTCTCACTTGTCTTAACTGTTTTACCAGGATGTAAACAACACGGACAGCCATAGCTACCATTGAATTGTACAAAGACTGGAACAAGCATTTGGCTGGGGCATCAAATGATGCACATAAAAGAAGGCAACGAACTTTCACACCATTTTCATTTGAACTGATAGGGGCCCCTTATTTAATATGTATTTGACAAAAAGACAGATTTGTTTGTTACTACAGTTAAATGGCAAGTGGTGTTAAATATTCAAACATATAGGTTTGTTTGGATTTCTTGCTAAGAAGCAGACTAACATTACTGTTGCTCTGTACAGCGCTTATTCAAGGAATAATAAACAATTTTGTTGCATATATATACATACATATATAAATTATTCAAAAAGGTTCCAGGCTTCAAAAGTATTTCATCGATTTAATGCGACAGGTCTGTTTCGTATAGTCAATGGATGACCACACTCTTCAGGCAATTTTATCGAATGACCGTTAATTTAAATGCTGGCGGTTAAATACAAGATATAAGACATAAGATATACAAAATGTGGTTGCTAGGTAGCAGTTGTGAAGATTACGTTACTTTAAGGTTTTTGAGTACAAATCTGTTTCTATGGGGGCATGAACTCGCTAATTCGTTACGTTTGTTTAAGCTGCAAAGATCTTTTTTACAGATAATAATAAACTTTTCATGGAGACAAAGGTTACATTTCTTGCTGATAATATCAGCAACAAACTCATTAATAATTCATAAAGAGAAAACAAAGGAAATCACTACCATGACGGTGGTTTGGATACCGGATCTTAATTAGCATAAAGTTTTGCGAACTTTTGCTTTGAATTTCTCCAAGAATTATAAATGGTTTGAGAAGCCATATCAAAAACTCGAAAAAGTGTTTCATCAGGTATCCAAACACCTCGAAGTCGGTCAAAAAAACTCGGCTGCGCCTCGTTTTTCCAACCCACTTCTCGGGGTTTGGATATCCTGATGAAACACTCTTTCTCGTGTTTGATATATTACATGAAAACCTGTTGTAGTTTCAAGTTTTTTTTCGGTTTGAAGTTTCAAAACAATCTTCAAATAAATCTTAAATAAGCTTAAATGGGCAGTGTCACGGGGAATTTCCTCGCGTTTCGTCAAAACTTTGCTGAAATTGAGATTACATGTAAATGCCTTCACTCACACACACACAAAATGCTCCTGGAACATCAAGAGGGAGATATCAAGTGAATGTTTGGAAGGACAGCAAACCATAATAAGTTTTCAACGATTTTTGCAAGATACAAGCACAGAATTTAAAAACGTTCGCCGGACGTTTTTAAGTTGTAATCCACTTCCATCTTGGCCATCCGTGGCCAAAGACACTCAGTAATAGCTTCACTGAATTAGTATGTTGTCTGAACAAGAAAATTACCTGTATTTTTAGGCTTTCATACATGTAAATGCGACTATTGGCTTTTCAGTGGAGTTAAACGTGAGCAAAATCCGTGTGATACTGTCCCTTTAAGCTTGTAATAAGCAAAATTCACTTTCAGGGGTGCAGGGTTGCTAGTTTTCAACATGGAGCCTCTGAGATCTATTCTATCCCCCAGCGACATGTATTTATTGATTAGTATGCTGGACGCCATGCCTTTGGTATGGCGTAACCTGTTAAATGGAAGTAAATCATCTATAGCGCTTCTCTCCTCTCCCTTTGAGCCTAATTCTTTTAATATACTTTACGAAAGTGATATAATCCCACTTGAAAACGTTCAGTCGAAATAGCTTTATAATAAATTCGTCTCAAAAGTTTGCACTAAGCCTACTGCTAGGAAGAAATATGAGGAAAGCTTTAACACCGAAGAGTCTCAATTAGAATGGAAAAAAATTTATCTAACACCTATTAGAGCAACACTAAGCACAAAACTGCGGGAATTTCAGTATAAGATACTTAATAGAATTTTATATACAAATGATATGCTTTTTAAGTTTAAGAAAATCGAATCTCCTCTATGTTATTTCTGCGAAAATGATATAGAAACCATAGAACACTTTCTTTTCCTCTGCCCGAGAGTTCAAGTTTTTTGGAGTGAAGTATGCTCTACTTTCGGAGAAAAGCTGAACTGGAGTAGATCTCTTCACATAAAAGATATTTGTTTTGGAAACTAAGACCTAAAAATTCACAATAACTTGACAAATTACATTATCCTGGAAAGCAAATATTTTCTGTATCGTTGTAAACTAAACAAAACTCCATTATCTATTCTGCATTTAACAGAAAAAATTAAGAATACATATTATATAGAACGTTCTATTGCGAGAGAAAATAATAAAATTGGTTTTCATTATGAAAAGTGGGAACCTCTACTCCCACTTATCTCTCCTTGATTAGTTGTTGTCACCTTTTTTTAAATTATACTGCAAATTACATATCAGACTGCTGTAATATACCTAAGTTGTTGGCCTTTGTAAACCCTGTTATTTTGTAACCTGTCACTTTGTAAATTAAATTAGCCATGTTAAATTGTATGTTTTGTAAACTCGAAAATTGTAACCTTTTGTTTCCGTAATTAACTGTATTTTCCTTTTATTGTGCTGTACATTTCTTTTTTTTGCTGTATTTTTATGTAGTAAAACAATAAACAAACAAAATACAAAAAAAAATCACTTTCTTACCTTTTAAAAGTGTCAAAGATGAATGAATGAATGAAAAGCTAATGAAAGGATCCACTGGAACGTGCTTTCAAAGAAGATAAAGTGAAGTTTCCACCGCAAACAAGCAAGGTAGTAAAGCGACGCTTAACTCGAAGAGACGCTGTGAAATATCACACATCGATCGCATTGTATTTTCATTTGAGGAGGCACGATTTCCATTGGACAGCAAAATATCACACCTAAGAAATCTTGTTTGATTTTTACCGCACTGTCATTTTGCGAAAGCCGCCAGAGTTGCTGCTTAGTGCTAGGTAACCAAGCAAAGTTTGCATTTGTAACCAGGCTCTTGTGAAACAAAAGATGGCGGCCGATGTAGCGTTCAAATTGACTGGAGTGTAATGCACATCGCAGTGCACAAATCCCAAAAGTTAAAGTAAAATGTCCACGCCAAGATGGAGTAGACGTTGGCTGTACGATTCAACAGTAGAATTGCCCAAAACAACAAGATGGCGACGTAAAATTGATTCCAGTAGCCCCGCACGTGAAGACGAAGTTGTTGCATTCGTGGGGAGTTTTTCATCCGAGGTGTTCGTAGACGCATCCGTAGTAGACTTGGGAAACAACACTTCACCATTTAAGAAGCAAAACCTTTTAGACGAATGTCTGTCTAATGAAATGAACAAAACTCAATCATCTTTCAACGATGGTTCGCAAACTACAGCTGGTGGCCACGATGCATCCTGCATGCAGAAGATTGGTCATGAATTCGAAATGAGTGATGACTAGTATGCAGTCATCAGAAATGTTGCAGCTGTGACCTACCCTGTGAGTACTTTGCAGTAGTAGAAGTTACAGAGAGAGACGATGAGCAGCTGCTCAAGTACAGGGACAGGACAGTGGTTAACCACATTACAAGGGTGAAGACATCAAACAGGTACCTTCTTTTGATGTGGCTAAATGTAATTTAGGCAAAGTTAACCTCGAAGCAATGCTCTCTAGCAACCTTTGGATGCAGGAAGCTCGCTTGCAACCTTGGCGGTTCGCTGGGGCACTCTGTGACGCCTATACGTAGTAGGCCGCTACCGCTGGTCGCTTATAGCTCGGGGTGGCCCTAGGGCCCTCGCAGGGGCTCGTCATGACCTTTCACGCAACGTGTTGTTCGCTATCATTCGCAAGCTCATTTCGCTAGCACAGTTGCTCGCAAGCTTCGCAATTTTTGTCAAGTTTTTCGCCTTGTTCGTTTGCTCTTCGGTCGTTTATGCAATATGGAGGGCGACCCGGGCACTACACGCCTCACCAACAACAGCCTGTCGGCCAGTTTCTTCGTGTCTTCGAGTGCTGCCTTGCCGTCCATGACAGCTCCTTCTGTTGTGTCGTCCGTTCCTGCGAGCGTGGCCATGTCTGTCCCGCCGCCGACCTCAACAATCACGCTCGATCCAGCCTTTGTAGCAGCGGTGGCGTCTGCAGTCCAAGCTGTACTTGCTCCGGTTATTCCCCAAGCTTCGTCTTCGGGAATTTCGCCGCCCTCTTCTAACATTGGAGCCGCGTGCTTGGCCGGCCTGGCGAACTTGCCATCTTCGTCTGGGGGCGTCCCTGTCGACGCTAACGGCCTCGAGCAACGTACATCGTCGTTCTTGGCGTCTGGATTCGCCCCTTTCAACGCACAATCAAGCCCTCAGCCCGTGGCCCCACAAGGTAGGCAAATGCTTTCTGTTCCTTCTTTTATATCAACCTTCGCGCCTCCTCGCTCGGCGATTCCCAGCCTGGCGATCGCCACGGGTACTTCTCCTTCCGTGCCATCCTCCGTTAGTTCCGCGAGTCTTGGCCTGCCTTCGTCCTTCCAACAGCCGTTCGTCCTGCCCCCTGGTTTTACTCCGGTTCCGGCAAAGACAGTGAGCCAAATTCTCGCCGGCAAGTTCATCGATCTGGGGGATTTGCTGTCGGCGAATATTACGGAGAAGGAACCAGAGTCGCAAGTTTACTTCAGCGCTCATTTGGTCGTCACTCCTTCGGCGAAGAAACATCGTCATAAGATCGACGACATTGTATCCTGGTCCGAAGCGTTTTCCATCTTCACGCTGATTTTAACCTCTTACTTTCCACACCGCTGGAAAGACCTAACTTGCTACAAGCTGCTAATTTTGCAGACGCAGCGCCATTTTAGCGGTCGGGTATGGCGTGCCTACGACTTAGCCTTTCGCCAACACGCAGCCCCCACCAAGCTGGTGGACTGGTCATCCATGAACTCGGAGCTTTTTAACTTCCACGCGGCCGGGGCTTCTCTTCGTCCCAGTGCTAGTGGCACGAGTCCCGCCGTCCCAGAACCTTCCGGAGTGCCGTCTTCGCAAATAATTTGCCGTTCATGGAATCGAGGTCGCTGTTCGTCCCAGTACAACTACTGCAGATACGCCCATCGTTGCAGCCTCTGCGCCGGCCCTCATCGCTCTTCCGAGTGTTCCGTTCGCACAGAATCTGCCTCCAGGGGCGACCACAAATGCTCTTCTCCACCTCCCCCAGCTTCCGCCTCTCCCTCGAAGGCCAGACGTCATTGAGAGGCGAACTTTTGACGCTTTCCCCGGTGTACATTAGAGGACATAAACTTTGGATCATTATTTCTAGTTTTTGCTTGTTATTGTTCATTTTCGGCCCTCACGTGCCGTAGTTGTATATATACTTGCTAGTTTTTCAAGTCTCTCGGCTAGGCCCCCCCCGTCCCTTGTTTTTATCACACCTGTAGCCTATAGGCCTTGATTCTCGTCTGATTATCATGTATTGTTGATACCTTTGTAGTTTTTTGCAATAAATTTCCTTCGAGCTAGTTGTCGCAGCGCTTTTCTCCACCCTTACTTATCAGGCATTCCATTTCTTGCTCTCTTACTGCAGCCGGCTCAGTACTTCCTCCCGTCTCTGCCGTTAGCCCGTTGCACCCTCAGGAATTCGCACGCGAACTAGCCAGCCATCCAGATCAGCAGCAGGCCTCCTATGTCCTCCAGGGTATCCAAAACGGCTTCAAGCTTGGCTTTCAGTCATCGGGTCACCAAAAAGAACAAACAGTCGGCCCTCATGCATGCTAACGTGGTAGACGAGTATTTGGCCAATGAGGTCATGTTGGGTAGGGTTGCCGGCCCCTTTCCCTCCCCTCCGTTACCTAACTTACACATCAGCAGCTTTGGGGTTATTCCCAAAAAGGGGCAACCTGGGAAGTGGCGCCTGATCGTCGATTTATCGTCTCCTGGAGGTTCTAGCGTGAACGACGGCATTGACCCCCAGGAGTTCACTCTCCAGTACATTCGCTTGGATGAGGTGATCCGCATGGTGTCGCGCTACGGCCCAGGAGCCTTAATGGCCAAGTTCGACGTTGAGGCTGCCTACCGGAATATAGCCATCCACCCTGACCACCGATTTCTACTAGGCATGAAATGGCGTGGCCAGTACTACGTTGACCTCACTCTGCCCTTTGGCCTCCGCTCCGCCCCTTTCATCTTCAATTCAGTAGCCGATATGGTGGAATGGATCCTCCTTAACCAGCATGCAGTGTCCGACTTATTGCATTACCTGGACGATTTTATCACAGCTGGACCCCCGCACTCTCCTCAGTGCGCATACAACCTGATCACCGCCCTGGCAGTCTGCAAGTCTCTGGGACTACCTCTTCACCCCAATAAGTGCGTTGGTCCAGCTACATCTCTTTCTGTCCTAGGAATTGAGCTTGACTCGGTTCAGCAAGTTGCCCGCTTACCAGAGGAAAAGCTTCTGGCACTCAACCAACTCATTCACACCTGGCTCCAGCGTACCTGGTGCAAGAAGCGCGAACTTGAATCTCTGATTGGTCACCTGCACCATGCTGCAAAGGTGGTTTGGCCTGGCAGAACCTTTCTTCGTAGACTTATTGATCTGCTTTGCTGCTTTCGTAACAGGGATCATCCCATCCGCATCAATCGAGAGTTTCGCCAGGATTTACTGTGGTGACAGCGCTTTCTTTCCTCTTGGCACGGCGTCGGGTTCTGGCTGTACCCGGGCATGTCCCCATTAGCTGACATAGAAGTCACCTCCGATGCTGCTGGATCCCTCGGATTTGGTGCCTACTCTCAGGGTCAGTGGTTCTATGGCCCGCGGTCTCCTACTCAGGCCCAACAGTCTATCGCCTACAAAGAATTGTTTCCTGTGGTGATTGCAGCTCATTTGTGGGGTTCTCATTGGTCGAGAAAACACGTCCTCTTCCGCTCCGATAATCAGTCCGTGGTGGCTATGCTCACGTCCAGGACCTCAAAGGTTCCTGCTCTGATGCACCTACTTCGGGATCTCCTGCTGTCTGCTGCGCTTTGGGGGTTTTCCTTCTCTTCTGTTCATGTCCCCGCTATTCAAAACAATGTTGCTGATGCAATTTCTCGCTTTCATTGGCAGGAGTTCTGCCGCCTGGCCCCAGAGGCTCAGCTGAACCCGTGTCCTGTCCCACAGCTTCTTCTGGCCAGCTTGATACCTCCCTACTAGAGGAACGATGCCGGCAATTCCTGGTCCAAGGTCTGGCCCCCTCAACTCGCAAGTCATACGCTTCCGGTCAAAGAAAATTTTATGATTTCTCCCTCCAAGCTAGGAAGCTCCATCCAAATGGATCTCCTTGTCTAGTAGATGAATGGACGCTGTGTCTGTTTGTTTCCTTCCTTGCGGATTCTATTCAGCATTCGTCTATCAAAGTGTACCTCTCTGCCGTTCGCTCTCTTCACATCGAGCAAGGTTTTCCTGACCCATTAATTAACTGCTTGCGCCTACAACGCGTGACGAGAGGGATAAGGCGTTCTCAAGGTCCCCCCGCTGCCCGGCGTCTTCCCGTGACCGATAGTATCCTTTCTCTCGTTCACCAGGCCTTGGACCTCTCATCTTTCGATCACTGCATGTTTTGGGCAGCGTGCACCTTGGGCTATTTTGGTTTTCTGCGTTCAGTTGAATTTACTGTGCCCAACCTAGCCAGCTTTGCGCCAGAGCTTCATTTGTCGGTTGCAGATGTCTCAGTGGACTCCAGGCTCTCTCCCTCAGGCATGCGTATCTGGATTAAAGCATCCAAGACGGACCCGTTCCGAAAGGGCTGCTTCATTCACATTGGTTTGGGAAAGGCTCCTCTCTGCGCTGTCCACGCCATGCTGTCTTACCTGGCACTGCAGGGTAATAAGCCTGGCCCATTATTTCTGCTCAAATCTGGCCAACCTCTGTCTCGCGCTACTCTGACGAACTGGCTAAGAGAAATCCTGTCTTCAGCTGGGATTTCAGGCAATTTTTCCAGCCACAGCTTCCGCATCGGAGCAGCGACTGTCGCGGCTCGCAACGGTGTCCCAGATCATCTTATTCAGGCTCTAGGGCGTTGGACAAGTAACGCTTACCAGCTGTATATAAGAACTCCGTCGGAAGCCTTGGCGAGTCTTTCCAATCGTCTGGCGTAATTCGGCTTTGCCTTGTGATTGTTCATCTTGTCCTCCGTCACGGTCAGGCTGAGGTTCATCTGGTTGGAGAGAATCACTGTGTGAGTACGTCAACATCCTTCCCTTCAGCTAGCATCGCAGCTCGGTTAGCTCGCAGCCTGCTCTGGGACTGGGTAAGTGCTAGTTTTTTGGTTTTCTTGTGCATGCTGGCCACATGGTGCTTGGGGTTTTTGGAGTCGGAGGTCCCATTCTCCCTCTTCGCTGGCCCCTCCTTTTCAAGCACCCTGGGGTTGGGGGTTTGGGTGGTGGCCGCTTCAGGGTTACCATGGATACCTCCTTCCCTGCTGTGCATCGCCGGGCTCCACCAACCTTGTGGCACCAACGCCCAAGCTCATCTATTGTTGATGAGTTTAAATGTGGCTAAATGTAATTTAGGCAAAGTTAACCTGGAAGCAATGCTCTCTAGCAACCTTTGGATGCAGGACGCTCGCTTGCAACCTTGGCGGTTCGCTGGGGCACTCTGTGACGCCTATACGCAGTAGGCCGCTACCGCTGGCCGCTTATAGCTCGGGGTGGCCCTAGGGCCCTCGCAGAGGCTCGTCATGACCTTTCACGCAGCGTGTTGTTCGCTATCATTCGCAAGCTCATTTCGCTAGCACAGTTGCTCGCAAGCTTCGCAATTTTTGCCTGGCCCACCCTCCCTCGGGTAGGTCATAGAGCCTCGTGGTAGGTTGGTAAGTATTCCACTGAGTCCTTCAGTGTGACGGTGCCTAGGTGGGTGGTGGCCGTTTCAGGGTTACCATGGATACCTCCTTCCCTGCTGTGCATCGCCGGGCTCCACCAACCTTGTGGCACCAACGCCCAAGCTCATCTATTGTTGATGAGTTTAACATTAGATGTTTTCTTATGTATCACCACCACTTGCAGTGACTATGTATTTTTTGTTAATAGCAAGCACACCATTAATTGGGCACCTGATTTTCCGTTTGATTATCAGAGCATTACAGTTAGCTTCATATGTTTATTTAATAACTTTCTGCGTTCTCTCTTTTAGACTCATGGCTGTCCCTGTGGTGAACATTATGAGAAATTTTCTCAGAGTGGATGTGTCATCTGGATATTACTTTTGTCTGCTACCAAATCCTTATGAAAAAGACTGACCAGTATCACTGTCCTGTAAATATTATCACATTAGTTATGATTACAAACTCCATGGTATGATGTCTATAACAGTAGTGTTAGCAATTTATTAGCATGAGACTTAGTAGAAACATCAATTTATCCTAATACAAACATGCTTGGAGGCTTGTGACTACTGTTGCAAATAATGAAGCCTATTTAATACTGTATTCACAAATTGTGTGGAAATGCAATATCCTCTCGCACAAATCTGATTTCAAGAAAATCCTGTGACAAGGTCTCAAAGAACCCTATATACCAAAGGGTATCTATCACTTAAAAGAATCCTGCACATGCGTCTGTCGCTTTCGACTAGGGAGCTTCAATGCATAAACTAGATCATTTTATTTGGCAAAGGGTAACTGTTTGAAAGTTTCTAAAAGTTGTTGCATCCCATTTTGGACTCTTAATCGGTCATCACCTTTTTCAGACCCCCCATGTCCATTTATTAGATTTTGGGTGGTTACTTAATAGGGGTAAAGAAAATAGAAAACCCTCATAGGGATGTCCAAAAAGGTGGCAGAAGCCACTTTATAGAGGTGGCCACTTTGGAGAGGTTTGGGACTTTGATAACTGGCGGCTTAATAGAGGGTGGCCACTTAATTGAAGTTTGACTGCATTTTCATTTGTATAAAACACTGTTATTGTTGAGTGCACACTGCTAAGTGGGATGGTCACATAGTAAATACATGGGATGCATTGATTGTTTATGTCCACAGCATAGGAAATAAATAGCATTATGTAAAAGCTATGTCACCTTTTACCTTTGATGTTAACTTCAACATGGTTATTTAACAGCTATGTCAGATTGTCACATAGTAAATACATAGGATGTTTCATTTGACATTGCCATAACATAGGAAATAAATAGCATTATGTTAAAGCTATGTAACCTTTTACTTATAAAATTGGATGTCAGCATGCTATTTAAAAGCTATGTTGAATTGTCACATAGTAAATACATAGACTCTTTGTCAGAAGCAAAGAAAATGAATATCTATGTCAAAGCTATGTTAAGATTTTAATTAGTGTTCACATATGTATTTAAAGACTATGTGATTTTCAAATAGCCTCGGCATAGTTTCAAAATATGTTTTACATACCCTGGACTATGTACTGTAGCATGTTACATAGTAATAACATAGGCAGTCTTGAGCTATACATAGCTAAGACATAGCCCTACATAGCAAAAAAATAGCGGCGACTTAGGTTTTACATATGTCTGGTTCTACAAGGGATAGACCTTGTGAAACAATAGGGTGCAGTGAGATGTAGGTCGATAAGTGTAAGCAGATCTGCTAGGGCATTTCCGGAGAGTTGATGACGCATTGAAAACGTAATAATCAGGAGCATACTCATACCAAGTGTAATCTTTGCCCCAGGGTGCAAAAGAAACTGTTCCTGCTGATCACCATCTGCACGGCCACTGTTTTGATTTTCCTCGTGCTTCGTACTGTCTTTAAAATTCTCATCTTCCTCCCATGAGTCTTCCCACGTTTCCTCATCACAGTCATCACCAAATGTGATTTCGTCATCACATAAGCTTAAATGCAGAGAATTGTCAGGTTCACTTGCGGTCTCGATATTGGGGCATTCAAGTGAATTCATATCCATGGCATCGCTTACTAGTTGTTCACCTACGATTGTCGTAAATGTACCTTCACTTAGCGATTCATTTCCACTGGTTACTTCGACATTATTGGAACCGCTATCGGATGCTTCATCAGAATTCAAGAGATCATCTTTTTCCTCTACGATGGAGATTCCTTCGTCGATCGTGACACATTCACGACTGCAGCTCTCTTTCTTGTTTCCTATGACGTTTTTTTCATGGGTTTCACGAGACCAGGACTGTAGAGTCATTCGAGGGATTTCTTCTTTTAGAGGATTCATTAAATACGACAAGTAGGGTCCTCTCTTTCTCTTCTTGGCATGTTTCGAGCTGTCTGCAGCCAATTTGAATGCGAATGACTATGAAGGGACTAGGTTTCTAGTACTCATGTAGTACACTTGAAAATCCAAGATCATGGCGGCTGCTCGTATCACTCTGTACCTGGCACATGTTCAATGATGTTACTCTATCAACAAACAAGATCATATTTTGGCGGGATTTTCAACGTAGTTCGTTCGATCAACTGTTCGCCGTTTGGAGCAAGCAAGTACTTTGTGCAATCTTTTATTCTCAGTGTTCTGTAGATCATCAGAGGTAAGGCTTAACTGTTAAGCTTGTGCTTATGTTTTGTTTTGTGCCGCGTTCCACAAGTTTCTTATAGTACGAACGGCGCCGTTTCCCTGTGATTTGGAATTGCAGCATTCGTTCCATAGTCATGCACTTCGTTCCACATTAGATTGTTCCACCTAAAAAGGTCAGATCTGTAGCGCTAATGATAAGCTTATACTTACTTAATGCGATTTTCACTATTTAGTACTATACTTTAGAGAACAAACAGTGCTCGCAAGGAAATTATCTGGATGGATGCTTCCCGAAGCTCTGGGGAACAACAACCATGCAAGGAAAGAAAATTATAATCTCACAATAATAATATCACCTGTGAAACGATCCAGTTTATTGGACCGATGAAACTGTAGGCCAAATTGTAGCTTAACATGAAACGATCTGACTTGGAACGTAGGAAATAAGTGACCCTGGAACGAATATTTGAATGGATACTTTGATTTATTTAATTGCTTCAGTCAAATTTTACCCCGACCCCTTTTTTTCATCACTCCATTTTTCGAACCAACCCGTACGAAAATTTACAGCCAGACACGGCAAGAATCCAGCCTGATTCTGGCCAGAAAGCCTTTTTAGCAGCGAGAATGGAATGGGACAAAGCGAGACACCAAATTTGTCTCGCTTTACAACGAGAACGAGACATTTGTCTTGCTACTGTCCGAGCGGGAATTTGGCTAGATTTGAACGTGACAGGGCGAGACTGAACTTTTCATAATTGAAAAGCTGCGTAAAACTCAATGAGACATTTGTCGGGCTATATTATGAGCGAGAATGCGGCCAGAGTCAACGAGACAAAGATAAAAAGAAATTTGTTGATTATATATCTGGTCGTTCCCGTACGAAAATATCTGGCTTGACAAAAGCCTTAACTCTAGCCTGAATTAGTGAACTGAGAC
>OZ024894.1:33515183-33682683 GCA_964017195.1 Siderastrea radians
TTACAAAAGAAAGATTGAGATGTGTAAATTCGCGTACACCTCATATGAAAAGGTTTTAACAGATTTGCGGTCGTTTATGAGAGGACTGGAGTATAATGACAAAGAATTTCTTGATTATGTCAAAGTTCTTGATGATATAATCATTGATATGTGTCCGTTAACTGACAAATTTGAAAAGAAATATAATAAGGTGTTCATCCAATAATAGATTTTATGTTATCACCAATAAGAAACATAATACTAGCCCAATATTGATTGTAAAAAGCTAATGTTTTTTTCGATCTACTAATTGGAATTTTTTTGTAAGGTATTCCCATCATTTTAAATATCCTTCTCATAATGAAATTAACGCTAATCATCCTTTTCCTTGTACCATTAACTTCATTAAAAATCTTACCTATCTCGACAAATACCAAATCAATCTTATTTTTTTGACTGTTTGATATTTTTATATTATATTTTTGTTCGATATCGAGTAATATGTTGTTGATGTGGTACTCTCGATGGTATACAGATTTTCTTATAAATTTATGTCTATTCTCATAAAAATCAACATACTCTTTCACAAAATTATACCCTTGAACAACACCACAACTCTTGCATACTAACATCCCATTGTCGTTAATAATATCCTGATTATCACAGCATAAATCATCTTTTGGTTTTTTATCAGAATCCAAATTTTGGTCACAGAAAGGACATGAAATTTCTCCACAATTTATTAGTTCATCATGTATATCTTTATTACAATTCATTCTATATACTATTAGATGAGATATTATTTTTATGTAATTACAACATGACGTCACGCCACAGCTGTGGCGCTTTGTGGTTTAAATAATAGACTGTCTGCTTTTCCGAGAAAGACTTCCTGTGGTTTGGAGTCACGTGATAGAAAAATGCGTTGGATACATCATGAGATAAAACATATAGTATCCAAATCCAAATAATTGCGCTCGTGTAATATAATACATATAGTTAACCATAAAAATAAAATACATATAGTTTTCCATAAAAATAAAATACATATAGTTTTCCATAAAAATAAAATACATATAGATTTCATCAAATGGAAAAATGCGTTCGGTACCATATGAAATAAAAACATATAGAATTCCATAAAATATTACCATTAGATGGAAAGTAGATATATAGTTGGGTTTGGTAAGAGAGCATTTTGATAAAAATGCTTTCGTACCCCCAACTATATAACTACTGAGGCCGATGAAAACTGGGCTTCAGACTGGAAAGGAGTTTAATGACAATGAAAAATCCCAGGAAATATATACAGTGCTACTTGCCTTGTCAATCTCATGTTTTTTCTTCTTGAAATTAAAAAAAATTCAGGGACCGCAAGTGGTATATACTGCGAGCATACCTGGGTACGTCATGACCCAGGGACCTGATGGTATCCCTATGGTCGTGCCAATGCAAGTAGTCGATGGCTTGTAGCAGTTCAAGTGTCAGTGCCTTCTTCTGGAGCAGTGGGAGGTCAGCCTTTGATTGTTAACACTGCTCCATCTCACGCTGTATAGACCACAGGCTACCCACCTCAGGAGGGTGAGATGCCTTTCTCATGCGGACACGGACAATAGACCCCGCTGAATGAAGATGTATTACTAAAAGGTTGTTTTGTGGAAAGAAAATCTGTTGCAGGGTTACAGCCAGTTTTAAGCATTTGAGTGTCGCACAACAAAAATGAACACTCTTGCCAATTACAGCAATAAAATCATAAACCAATCAGAGGTCGGAGCAATTACACGTAACAGACACCAAGTGCGGGAAACTGCGAGCCACCAAGTCACAATTTTTTTCGACATTTTAAATTAATCACAGAGCGCAGTTAAGCAAAACCAAAGCGAAACGTGGACTATTTTTGACACTTAATTGAAAACCGGCGTATGTGATAAATTTTATTAATGTAGATTTCGGGATGGGATGGACAGACAATGAATACCATCGAAAATTTTAACTGTCCTCTGACAACGTACGACCTACTTGCGATTTAAAATGAGAGCCGGTTCTGTAACTAAAGTCTAAAAGCAGGCTGCCACCAAATGAACTGTGTTTGTTTTTGACGAATATACGTGGACTTTGCCTTGAAATACTGTAAATGTTTAGTTTTCTAATCAACAATCTCACTTTCACTAGGAAGATCTATCATCCGTGACAAAATGGTGCTTTACAAATTTGACACTAGAGCCTTATTACATGCAAAACGCTTTTTATTTCACTATTCCCTAAGCCGGGATTATTGGTGAAAGTATACCCCGTGTTGTTCATGTATTTCGTACTAAGGGAAGGTACGTTTTTTCTTGGGGGGGGAGGGCTGGGGAATTTTGGTATTTTTTTCCCAAAAAAGTGTTGGCCCGCCCTTGCGTTTTAATGAAAAAACTCCTGACCCCCCCACCTTTAGGTGACTGACAAAAGCGCGACCCTCCCCTCACTACAACATGGTATGTTCCATGCTGTAGAAACCTCAGAACGTTTCGCTTGTGAACGCAAAGTGTTTGAATATGAATATATCTCGATATTGAATGTGTGCGTGCTGAAACAATTAAGGAAAATGCGAACAATCAGTGTGGGATATTTACGTTTTATAGCTAAAGTTTGAATATGGAAGTATTTGAGTATTATAAAACCTTTGAACATAAAATATCTAAGGGAAAATACACGCGCTTCTTTCTCCGACTAGCCAGCATTGCTGTTGGTTATTTTAACAGAAAGGTTTAGTTGTTTAGCATGTGAAACCTGTCTCTCAAAAACAAATATTTCCGACATTTCCGACAGGGTAGAGCGCATTGTTGGATCTACTAGTAACTCTTCAGAACTAAACAACTCAGGAGATCAGGCAGCGGATAGCCAACAGCAAGAAGCTGAAGAAACGATACCTGAGTCAAGTACTTCTCGATAGGGACAGAAAAGGACACGAATCCTCCGAGAAAAACTATGTGCCATGGCATAATATACATGTAAAAATGTAACCTAGTACCTATAATAAAACACCAAATTAAATCAAAGTAGGTGAAAAGAAAAACTTAATCTGTAAGAAAAATGGAAAGCAACATCACAAAAATTCTCATCAAAAAATTCTGGAAAAGATGTGTGACCCTCCCTTGAATAGCTCACATGAGGTATGGCCCTCCCCTTTTGGTGCTCACTTTCACTGATGACCCTCCCCTCTGAGGCCCCAGCCCTCCCCCCCCAAGAAAAAACGTACCTTCCCTAAGAAGTAAATTGGGGGATTGATTGGTGTGGATAATATATTAGGCTGGCTATTAATCAACAAATTATCCGTAGGGCCCGATTTTAATGCTTAAAGTTCACTAAAGACGGATTATTCCTTCTATGAAGAACTTAGGCAACAATTTTTAGATTGTCTGAAAACAGTTGAACCTCTCGCGGGTGATCACCTAGAATATCAAACCTTAGTGGTCGTTTACGTGGGTTGGTCGCTTACGAGGTCAGACCACACGAAGTCGAAGTTTTGAATTCTTAGTTTTGCTAGATTTAGAGGCTACGTTCAATTATCCATGCATAGACTGACATGCACCCAATATCTCTTTAAAGTGTTCATTAATTGGCATTTGTACCAAACTTTCGCGGAAACCAGGTGTCACAAGTAAGCTACAGTGACATTCCACAGAATGTGCACCCGGTGAGACGGAATAATGACTCAAGTGGTCGCTTGGCGGAGGCTATAAACAATAGAAAAATGCAAACTGTCAGAGGTGGTCGCTTACGATGCCCAGGAGGGGCACTTGACCATGATTGGGTATAAGGGTGCCGATGAGGGTTTGAAACCCTGACCCTGTCCTGAAAATACCTACTCTGTGTAGCACAACATCCTCCATTTTGGGTCCCTGTTTGGGACAAATGACATAATGCATGCTCTCTTCTTTTACGTAATTTCAACCATACCCTGTTTAGTACAAGTTCAGACACTGTTTAGGACAGACTCGCAAAAAATTATATACCCTGTTTGGGACAGAGAGACCAAAAACCATACCCTGTCCTCGTATAGGCCACACAAGGGATTCCCCCCACCCCCCCCCCCCCCCCGTGGTAACGAGAGTTGTTCGCCTATGAAAGGTTTCATATATTATAGTGGTTTGACAGAGAACAGTTTGGTATTTTGGAAAAGTGGTCGCTAAGGGGAGGCGGTCGCTTACGAAAGGTGGCCGCACAGGGAGGTTCGACTGTACCTGGCATACGGTGCACGCGACTGAAATTGAAATTGACCAATCAGAGCTCAGTACGCGGGGCAAACTGAGTTTTCCTACGTCAGAAGGAGAAAGGACCCCGGGAACGAGGTTGGCGCCTGTTCAGTCGAGCATCGTGTTTGTGTTCGTTTACCAGCAATGTCACACCAGTGATTCTAGTTAGATTTACATTTATATGTATGAATGCAGGCAAAGAAGTGCTTATCTCAATGCAGTTTTAGTTTTGTGAAAGTCAGTTGTCCCATTTTCTACGTTTAATCATACGAAAGGAATTTCGTAAATAAGCGATCTGAAGTAAGCTTAAAAAATTGCAGTTCATTGCGTAGTCTTTTATGATTTTTTTTTATGGTTCTCATTTCGCAACTGGTTTACATTTTATCCCAAAATTAGATAGTGTGACTATTTTAGAGTGGGTCGGTGTTGTTTTCTCAATCCAGTTTAGTATTCGTCACCGCACATTGGGTTGTTTTGACTGATTGCTAATTTAATTATCCAACAAACTGAAGAGTCAGTCGCTCTGTCGTCAAGTTTATAGTCTTAGTGTAAAGCTCTATGTTTTTCAGTTGTGGAATATTTTATCAGCTCCCTGTAATGTTATATTTTCAGCTTCCTCACTTGAAGTGAATGCCATTTCTGTCCTAAATTAGAGACTAAAATAAATTAGAATCGCCGATTCAGTGAGTGAGTTCAGTGTAACATGGTTTTGTAGCGTGTCTGTAGATCGAAATGAAAAAGTTATTCAAGTAACTATAGGTGAAACAGTTCTCGATCGGTCTAAAGCTATTTTGTCCAAAAAGAGACTCTAAAGGCTTCCGAAAAATAGTTTAGGGTGTGTTCTTTAAAACACCCGAGTAATACTTCGCGGGCGAAAAAGTTGTGCCATTTTCCCTCCATAATTGTGCTTGGAAGCTTCAGAAAACATTTTTCGGGTCTTTCCCAGTAAACAGCCTGATGCCTGAACGATATTGTTTATTTTAGCAAAGTTGTTTAATGAATGACAGAACTAAACAGCCAGTGAGCATGCGAATCAGTGAAAAATGCGTACCGGTATTTAGATTGCAAAGTCTGTCGAGTCGCTCGATCCCCGGCTGCCGGGAGCAACTGAAGTGAGTTCATTCGTTTTTTTAACAGAGCAACTGTAGTTTCACGAGTACTCTTCTTGACCTTAATAAGCTTTCCAAAGAATGCTGCAAAAAGCATTGTCGGTGAATGTCTCGCTGAAGTCTTATTTTTGAAGGAAAATAAGTCGACTTTACTGTTTCCTCAGCGGTCCGCATTGTGCTTTTGCGTTTATGTTTTCCCTTGTTGTTTTTCATCTTTAAATATGAGCAAGCAACCTAGTGAACAAAATGGACGAGAAAAACCACTTTGCAACGAATTTAAATTAAGCAGAAATTCCAACGGCGTCACTGAGACACAAATCAAAATTGTTCCGGAGTGCCTAATTTCTTAATACGACAAGAAACTGTGTAGAAATAGAAATTTAAGCAGTTAGCGTTGTGTTTACAATTCAGGTTAATAATTTCTTTCATCGTCACGTCGATCATAAAAAAAATTACGAGCGGTGGGTTCGATCAGTCAGGAAGGCTTTCCACTCTGAAGTATCAAGACAAGACGTAAAATAAAACACAGTAACACATTCATGGCGAGTCAGTACAAAAATCAAGAAGTAATCTAAGCAAGAACCGAACAAACTACCAAGAAAGAAGGAAAGGCGACATTTTTTGGCTATACCACACAAAGCTGACTCTGGTTTACCTGCACTCGTTGTAGCTCTCTGCTCCAAAAGCTCCAAATGTTCTGATACAAATCGGATGCTATCTAAAAGAAGTTGAATCGCTTTCCAGTTGTTTGAGTGTTGTTTTTACCATTCCGTCCACAACCCTAAACTGAGAACAACAGCGTTTTGTGTCTTGCCTTTAACAAACTAAGATGGTGAATTCTGACGTTCCTCACTACAGTAATCCTGTTTCTGAGCTGCATAGAGATAACCTGTTCAAGTTAAAATTCTGTCTTCAGTTCGATTAAACAAGCACATGATGACGCCGTTGTGCGAACGGATTACAATCTTGCTCCGTTTCAACTCCCGCAGCTAATATGGTGAAATCGTACAGCTTCAATCCACTTTGAACGATGATTATAACAATGTTTCAAGAAAATCAAACACGTACCGCATTTACAGAGCCAAAAATTAGAAAATTTTTGCCAAAACTTGTGCCACTTCGTTCACTTTGGTTCGGAGCAGTTTCATTTTGATTCATTCAGCTTTGGAGAGAAACGCTGCACACTTAGCAAGCTTCTGGCGCCTTTTTCGTTCAGTCATGTGACCAATTCTTGTCCCTTTTTATCTCTTACTGGTTTTTTTTTTTCTGTCTTGATTTTATAACAGCTATAGTGGTCGAGGTTTTAATAAAACAATTATTCTACTCGGACTTGCTGGCTATCGTATAATTATAACCAGCTCGCCGCTATGCACCTCGTTAGTTATCTATCATTGCAAAAACCTAACACTGGACGTAACAGCTAGTGACGGACGTTAAAATAGTGACTTTGACTGGAGTGAACGGCTGGCGTTATAAGTTTCGCCGTACGTTAAGTTTTATGCAACTCGCTCCCGTTGCTTTCCTGCCCTCTGGCTCGAGTTGGAAAAACTGGACAATTAGCAAGTGACATCATGTAATCCATATCGCAATGTACCCAATGTCCACCCAATGTTACGATGAGGGATGATGACGTAGGAAAACTCGGTTTTCACTGCCGCTAGCACCGCGGGCGCAAGCTTCGTATGCCAGGAAATAGGGGCAAACAGACGGATTACCCTTTCAGAGAGATCCACTTTAGCTCGTCTGTCAAGACCAACTAAGCAAATAGTACATCTGGTCGGATGATTCGCCCCTTTTACCAGTGTCTATACATAAAAATTATCACACGAACTAGAAATGCTTTCCCAGTTAGTCCCAGACGGATTATTCAGCGCTCCCCGCTACAAAAACGCCTGCTTTAATAAATTTAAAAAGACATTAAACTTTTTATGTCGAGTTCAAAACCGCCGTCAATCAATTGTTCTTTATAGTCTTGTTTGATAGGTTTCTGTGAAGATTTAAAAGGCATTCACAACTTGAGTCGGGTACTCAGACTGGTAAACACTATGAAAACCAGACGGACGCAAACGAGAAAGGACAGACCTGAAATTTAACTTAGTGTAGATGAAAATGCCAATGTATTCTTTCGTAGTTCAATAGATTTATTTGTAGCACAACGCTAAATTTTGGCGTGCTCCCATTGGTTGAAGTCTCTCACGTGACGTAATAGTGTCTCTCCTCAGCGGGCGCCTATCAGCGCATAGTGCCCACATGTGGCAATTTTCGCTCAAAATTTAGCGTTGTATAATAAAAGCAATAGTGTCCTTCTGTCTCAGGTCCTATGTGTGGTAGGTTCCCTCGGAAATTTGATGTTCAAACCTCATATAAGCCCTCGAACTACGTTCTCAGGCTAATATTTGTTGTGAACATCAAATTTCCTCGGGCAACCTATCACACGATAGTGCCTTCGACAGAAGAACTATATTGTTCAATTAGAAAGAGACTGTTCAAAGTTGAGCGTGTCCTAGCTATAGTTTACTGATCAAGCTAGCCAGTGCACTAGCTAGCTATTTACCTAGCGTTAAATATTAGAAAATGCACAATAATAAGAAAAAAAGCTCTAGAACAGGCGACGATATTTCCATCATTTTATAACGAGTGCAAACATGGTGTGAACTAAAGTTGCCCGTCACCTAACTTGTTTGCGCTTAAACCTACACACAAAATAAGAAACAGAGCTTGTCATAAAAAAATTTGAAAAATGTGAGTTTTTAAATAAAATGTACAGTTTCTAGGATTTTTCATATTTAATGGAGATGCAAAGATGTCTTGGATTCAAGACTATCACCGAAATCTTGACCTATTTTAATAGTGATCTTTATTCATTTCCTAAAAAAGTACCCTTTGAAGATGTTTATGGCTTTTTCCCCTAAAAGAAAAAAAAATCTTTTCACTTTACTGTCCCTCGCAGTATGCTGGACGTGTGTTACATATGAACCTGGTACAGTGACCTGCAGAAATTTTTCATAGTTTCGATTTTCACCGGGGGTCGATTTGTTTCTTTGTGGCTGTGCCAGACTGATGAATTCAGGTTGTTTGTTACTACATTTTCCAGCAAGCACGTTTGCACGAACAAGAGAGGTTGTAGCAAGGTAAAGGCGTTTCAACTGAATCATGACAGTCATGTCACAAACAAAACCCAGTTGAAAACTACAAGCTTTGTGGTTCAGAGCATAATTTATAAGTTACTAGTAGTGATTCGAAGGTTCGCAGTTGTAGAAAACAGTAGATGAATGAACTTTCACTCGTGAGCAATCGATTCCTTAACTCTCTTACAAAGATTTACGAACAAACACTGGATTTTTTCCAAAGCCATGTTGCCCAAGAAAAGCTAGCAGGTTACTTGAATAGATAGTCGTTGAACTGAAAGTGGAACTTTTATCGACCCCATGTCATACAAACGTTTTGCCAGCTGAGTGATGTTAAACGTGCACAGATATGGCTCCGAGTATAACCTAGTCATTCTTAAGACTGGCTGTAAACAGTTACCCCCCTCATTTCGTCTTGACAAAAAGTGTGATTTCGATAATTAAATAAGTTAAATAAATAAATAAATAAGTTAAATAAATAAGTAAATAAATAAATAAGTAAATAAATAAATAAATAAATAAATAAATAGGTGAGTCAGCCAGTCAGTCAGTAAACAAATAAACTTGAAAAACTGAAAACGAAGGTAAACCAACGAAGGTGATCGCATAGGACGGCCTCAAGTTTTAAAAGTCTGAGACGTGCTGTGTAACACGTGTAACATTTAATTAATATGTATAATTTTTATGCAGAAGGAACACGCTCGTTTGATCACATGCACGTATACTATAAGATGGCGAATAGCTCGGCAACCGTTGTTAAAATTGCGAGAGTTCTTGCCATTGCACACATTGTCGTTGGTGTTTTGTTGATCCTTTTCGGCATTGGCGACCGTTTAACCGCAGGTCCATTTTTTTGGGCTACTGGTTTCATATATTTTGGAGTATGGAGCGGCCTTTGGGTAAGTTGTCATTGTGGCTTGATCATAGAATGCTGTTCTTATTTCAGGACTGTGCTTTGAAGGCATAACACCGTTCAAGCTAACAAACTAAAGTAAAGGTTTAAGAAATTTTCGTGATTGAATTTCGCGACTGTCGATAGTTTGTTTATAGGCAAAGCTAGCGGGAAGACATATGCAAATTCCTTCAATTTAAGCTTCCGTAAAAACCACATACTTATATATTTATATACTATATATATATTTTTAAGATTCAAGTTTCATACTTGAGGAAAGTGCGAACATTACAGCTTTAGGTTCCACTTTCGATTAGCGTTGAAGATTATCTGATAAGGTTTATTTTTAAGATATGTCTGGAAAGAGTTCTTTTGTATTTCGATATATTGTTTCACAGCAAAACAGGAAGCAGATCCAAACGTAGTCGTTTAGCTATTGAAATTTGAAGTACATGTAGCCCAACGTTGCCACCAGTGTTATATTATTGATCACATTTCCTCGATTTCTGAAGATGTAACAGTTCTGAACTCAGTGAACTAATTATAACTTGTAACTGTTCAAGAAAGACTGTACTTAAATTATTCTAGTAACCACAAATATGTTCCGGACTGCTTAGCTGGTGAGTGACATTAAGGGGCAAATATCTCGCTTTTGTAACGTACGTAATTTTTATCTTGTATTGATCTCCTGATGAGGTATAGTTTTGACAGCGGAGCCGCCATGAGCGACGCCGACCACAAGAAAATATAGTGTTAACCCCGCTTACTCGAACTCCCAAGGTAAACGAACAACAGTTCGAGTTAGCAAGGGCGTCGAGATAACGGGGTTGGTGTTGAATTTCAAGTATCCTGTTAATTTTTAAAAAGGTACATGGATCGAGGTTTTATTATACTTTTACAATTACGAGCCATTTTGGTGGTACTTACAAGACTCTGCCAGCTGTGACTTAAGGCGCTGTTACACTAGGCAATCTTTGTTTGCAACTTGTCTGGCAATTTTGTTGGGATACAAGTTGCAGGAAACATTGCCCAGTGAAACATACCCTAAAATGAACATGTCTCGGATTTTTTTTTGGTGCCGCAATCGTTGCGAGAAGTAGAAGCTGGTACTACTTTTCGCAACGATCCTTGTACCACTGCAACGAGTTTTCCCAGAGTTGCGTAGAGGTGTTACACTAGGCAACGTTGCGTGCAACTTGTCTCGCAATGGCGCAAATGAAATTGCGGGACAAGTTGCAAGAAAATGTTCGTGTTACAGCGCCTTTAACATGACTTACTTTAAGTTTGTACATTTCAGTCACGTTGCTGACTTTGCCTATCTTCGCAACTTCTTCGACGGGTCTTCCTCTGAAACCAAGCTTGAGTTAGCGGGGAGTTCGAGTTAACCGAGTTCGAGTCAGCTGATAGTAAATGACTGAAAATAGGGTCAAATCCCGGGAAAATCGAATTTTGTTCGAGTTAGTGGGGAGTTCAAGTTAACCTAGTTCGAGTCAGCCGAATTCTACTGTACCGCTTGCCATAGAACTGGAGTTTTGTGAATGCAGTTCACTTTTGTCACCTTTGCTGAATCAAAGAAGAAGCTGTTATTCATAACATCGATTATTTTCATATAGGCATCTCAACGGAAAATTTATAGCTCGACGCGCGATAGCAAAACATTGCCAGAACTTTATTCCCAAATTGTTCAAGTCATTGTGGGATCGATTACTCTTTCAAATGAAGTTTGTCAGTCCTGTACAAGGAAACTACGGCCCGCTCTGGAGCTCAGTTTTTTTCACAGTTTTTTCACAGCCGTCTCTTGCTCTACCGTGTTTGTCTTGTATTGGTCTAGTGACGTGGTTGAATAAAAGGAGCAAAACATTCTCCTACCGTGGTACTAAGCATCGATAAGCAACGATTTGAACTAGATTGTGACATTCAAAATATTCAAACGACGGCCTTTTAATGTTTTAATTCTGCTCTCTGGCTGAGCCATAGATAGATTTTTTTTTATTCGCTTAGTTTATTTCTTTTGGTATATATTTTTTATTTCTGCCAATATTTATACATGCAGTTGCATCTAGAAACTAAGCTAGTTTTTCTAGTTTAAACAGAACCCTGTTCTGGCAATCAAAGACTGACTGATATGCAAACACACACTTACAAGTCAGAAACCAAAATAACAGAGCTATAGGTTGAAATTACGCTTTGAATTGTACGCTTGAATTTACCGTACTTCTGAAACGATTTAATGCTTGCTGGTAGATCACTAAACGCACGCAAAACTCGAGGACTTTTTAAAACCGAAAACTGAAAGTAAACCTTCATTAGTACTTTTGTCTAGTTGCACTGGCAGCAGTTGGAATAAAAGGTTTGCATGCCTAGAATTAGAATTGTAGAACTAATACGCACGGATGTGTAGGTGTCTTGCCATCTGAAGACTTTTAAACAAAGATGGATTTCAGATACCACGTGAAACACTAATTCTTACTTATAACACTTTGGTATAACCTCATTTTGACTACTGCAGTGTTGTGTGGAGCAACTGCAACAAAAAGTCCTCCTCGAAAGCTCCACAGAACAACCGTCACACAGACGAGATCTAGTGGTTGTTGATGTTTGTTTGTTCTTTCAAATTGTTTTCTGCAAGTAGCATTCTTGTATCTTTTCTGACCAATATTTTTTTCCTGGGGTGGTTAATGCTTGTTCTCTTTCAACGATAGTAACAATGTAAAGTTTAAAAAAATCTCGCTAAATGTTCGGGGAATTGTGCTTTTTGATTTCTGCTCTCTGAAAGAAACATAACAGCGCCGAAAAAATAAAAAAACAACGAAGATATAAAGTAGAGACCACTGATTCCAGCACTGTGATGAAACAAATCTACAATTTTTGGTTGGGAACTATGTCAGTGACGAAATGCTAGGAATACAAACTGACCTGGACTGTAACTGGCAGTCATTTTTTTCTCTCGAGAGAAGTGCGCTAACAGAGAAACGCGCTAACACAAAGATTCTTGAGAGAAGTGCGCGAAGAGAAAGGCGCTCTTCTTGCAACTCAACAACAAAATAATCTATTCTAACAGCACACCGCAGTGAATATCTTTGTTTTTAAAGCTACTTCTCTCAAATTTTGCGTGAAATCAGTGATAAACGATACGCGACAGACGTTTTTACACCAATAGCAGGAACCCACGGAGACCCTAGTGATCTGATAGCTGTCAGATCTTTTAAAAAAGTAACAATTAAGACAAAATATCTCTGACATAGCCCGAAGATACAGCGAAGGTACTCTCTTGGGAATACCGAAGATCTCTCGACCATGAGAGCTCACGAAGATCACCACAGGAATGTGCTCAGCCCCACCACAATAGCTCGTAGTTGCTATAGCAACCACGAGACATGAGACAAAAACCCCAAAATCGCGCGGCACTTGTTAAGTAGTGTAATATTTCTTAGATTTCTACAATCTAAAAAATACTGAGCGTAAGCTTGCAATTCAACTCCCCCGTACTTGATACTTTGAAAAGGGTTACAGTGGTGCGGTGTGTTGGAACAGCCAACCTCTGAACATAAGACAAGCTTCGTCACCATGATTTTCCGAAGCAGGGGGGGATAGAAGCGAGGCCTGGGACCGAGAAACGATGTTCTCACAACTTGCAAAGCGGTCCAGTCAAAACGTGGACAGCGGTGTTCGTCATAATAAATATTTCCAATCGACGATCAACTTATATGAAATAGTTTTCAAAATTTATGTGTATTTTGTCGGGGGAAGTAAGCGGTGAGCGGCTAATCTCTCATGGAACTTACTGTCAGTTTCGTACAAGAGAGTATTCGATGGAAGGGACATCGATAAAGACGCTTCTGTTTTCGCACTGTCTTGTTTGCTGCAGTGGCGAGTGGATCAGCTGCGAGTTGTACGGCAGTCACGTTTCGTTTGTTTATACTAGGAGAACAGGTTTGCGTCAAGCGTTTCAAAATTGAATACTAGAATTAGATAATTCAATTTAGATAAACTTCTCACCGAGAGAAAGCGCTTGAACTATTTAGGATTTTATTTTTTGTACTCTGCGACGTAATTTTGGTCTTTGTCTATATTCGTCTATCGCTGAACTGATGCATGTGATAAATAAAAATAGTGTCAATGTTTCTTTTTACATCTCATTCTGTAAGGAATTGATAGCATGAGATGAGACAGTTATGGCTGTACTCGGTTTGCATGTGTTCCTCCAGCGTGGTCTAAATAAATTGCAACGGGAAATGTGCCATAAAACATCGATGGAAATAAATTCAATGGAAACTGCTATAACCTAATGCATGGAAACAATACCTACGCACAAAATACGACTTTTATTATCAATAATCCAGTTATGTGTTAACAAGATCATTTCACAGCTCAGTACTTTGAACCCGATCCCAGTTTTTAACCCAGCTTCAGAAAATTCTATCTGATTCTATATATACAGTCCATCAGCAAAGACTGGATTGATTGAAGCGCTGCTATTCTATTTTGCGACTAAAAAAACTCCGAGAGTAAACTTTTGTCTTCATAAAAGACAAAATGCACGAAAACATGATGAAAGTGTAAAATACAATCAATTCGTCAATTACCTAAACGAAGGGACAAAACCGAATCCGCCGCCTTTGGCCGCCATAATTTTTTCCCTTCAGCGTCCGAGTTCCGTTGGAACAGCAACATCTGCGCACGCGTAGGAGGCATATCCGCTGACTAGAACCTCACAGATTGCTTCGCAAGGTGTGAGAACAGCGTTTGGATTTCATTTAAGAGAATGTATGGGAAGTTGCTTTCCCCACCCTGTCCGAAGCTAGAGGCCTTATTTAAGTGCGAAAGCGGCGTTCTACGCCGCATTCGTGAAATATTTGTGGTCGATTGTAATTACTTTAGCTGTCAACTCCATTGTTTGAAAGAAGCAAGAATATGAACGCTCACAGCTAGAACCATGTCTTCTAGCTGTCAACACTGGCCAATTTGGAGTTTTTTTAACGAGGTTCTGTCATCTCTTGGCACAATCCACTAGTTACGATCCAAGCACAGTTTACCAGCAATGAATGGAATTCAGGAAAACTAGACTACGAGCAGTCTCTCTTTCCACTCAGGGATAGTCAAGGAAAACGAACATCGCTTACTACACTAGCGGTTCAACACGTGCGTCACGTTTCAACGCGGCAGGCGATTTCGCGCTCGCTCGCTTGTTCGTTTTCCTCGACTATCCCTGTGCGGAAAGAGAGACTACTCGTAGTCTACAGGGAATTGCAGTGTTATTTCATAGTACATGTACTGTCTACAATTTGGAACAAAAAAACAGCGAGCGAACGAGATATGCTGCAAATTGTTTGTCTAGCAATTTAGTTATTTTAGGGACATCATAGATGCCGCGAGTTTTGCTTTATTGTACATTCAAATTGTACATTTAAGGCCGCAAAATTAAATCGATATCCGCTCGTTCCAAAAACAAACGTTAACCTCTGAGCTTGCTCCTCCTATTTACAAATCATTGAAATATCTACCAGAACAAATCATGGACCTTTTGTCTGATCGCTATAAACTCCAAGCAATCGTTTTATATAATGTGGCATTCCGAGAGATCGCTAGCTTGAATAATTCGAAAAAATCAGGCAACAAAAGTTGGCAACACAAACCAATGACAACGCTAACGTGAATAGCCGCTAAATATTCTCTACATTTATATCACCGGGCTCTACGTCTGCTACGTGAAATCATGCCACAGCAAAGGATGGATTTTGTCACCTCAGAGGCTTGGGAGCGGCGCCTGAAAGCTTTGTCTGAAGGACAGAAAATCCTTAGAACTAGTGTAGGAAAACATTAAACGCTGAGTTACCTTCTTAAAATTATTCTACAGCAAAGGATGCATGGACGCAGCGCCTGAAAGCTTTCTCTGAAAATCCCTAGAACTAGTTTAGGAAAAATGTTTAATGTTAAGTGATCTTCTTAAAATTATTCTATTGCAAAGGATGGATATATTGTCACCTCAGAAGCTTGGGCTTGGCGCATAAAAAAAACTTTCTCTGAGGGACAGAAAATCCCTAGAACTAAATTAGGAAAACGTTTAATGTTTAGTAGCCTTTAAATTATTCTATAGCAAAAGATGGATTTTTTCACCTCAGAAGCTTGGGTGCGGCACCTGAAAGCTTTGTCTGAAGGAGAAAAAAATCGCTGGAACTAGTCTAGGAAAAACGTTTAATGTTTAGTGATCTTCTTAAAATTTTTCTATAGCAGAAGATGGACTTTGTCACCTCAGAAGCCTGAAAGCTTTCTCTGAGGGACAGAAAATCTCTAGAACTCGTTTAGGAAAAACGTTTAATGTTTAGTGATCTTCTTAAAATTATTCTATAGCAGAAGATGGATTTTTTCACCTCAGAAGCTTGGGCGCGGCGCCTGAAAGCTTTCTCTGAGGGACAGAAAATCTCTAGAACTAGTTTAAGAAAACGTTTAATGTTTAGTGATCTTCTTAAGATTATTCTATAGCAGAAGATGGATTTTGTCACCTCAGAAGTTTGGGCGCGGCGCCTGAAAGCTTTCTCTGAGGGACAGAAAATCCCTAGAACTAGTTTAGGAAAAACGTTTAATGTTTAGTGACCTTCTTAAAATTATGCTACAGCAAAGGATGGATTTTGTCACTTTAGAAGCTTGGGCGCGGCACCTGAAAGCTTTCTCTGAAGGACAGAAAATCCCTAGAACCAGCTGAGGGAAAAAGATGAATGTTTAGCGACCTAGTTAAGATTATCTCACAGGAGCACCTTGGTGGAGTATTTTGGCGGGATTTCCGGTTTTGGCGGGCTTTTATGAGGGCTTGTGCTTTTAATTGAAAATGAAGAAATAATACCGCTTATATTGCGAAAATATTCTTGAATCAAAAACTCTCAAAATTACAACAAGAGTTTCAGGCATCTGCTTTCCTACATTGCAGAATAAAAGTTTCCTTCCGGACGGATTGCTGAGTATTCTACAAGGAAGCGTTGTTTGTCTGTATAAAGACGTTGACAAGACAATGAAAATAATTCATTATATTGCATCGGAACTGTTCACAAAAACACTGCGTACATACCTTTCTATGCCACCCTGTTTGGTCCATTTTTCAGACACTTACCGACGGCCCCTGCACTGAAATTTTCCTGAATTTTCTTCCCAGAGATCTTAAACCTTTACTTCGCACAGCCGCCGACTGCCACCGACAGCAAATCCAAACAAAAGCGTTTTCAACGTTGTTGGTTGCCAAAAATGAAGTCATATTGTGGATCTGTTGGTTGGGACTCGATCGAGAATATCGGATGGTGATTCAAAGCACTAATGAATGCCCAGATACGTTAAAATATTCCAACACATTTCGTGTAAAGACGGTCAGCAAAATCATTATTCCTAGGTATCTGTCACAAGAGATCAAGTTATCATTTTCATGGCTAACTATTGGTAGACATTAACCACAAAAGTCTGTTTTTTACTGTGCGCAAAGAAAAGAACAACATTGACAGACAGAGATTTTTTTTGCTCACAGTTGAAGTGCGAAAGGGAAAATGCGAAAACTAATTACTCAATTAACCCGTGACCACAAAGCGTGTCATTACCATGGAAATGGAGTCTCCTGCCGCGCGCAATAAAATCGAGCCTCTAGCTTGGCAAACAATGAACATTTTATTTATAAATACGGCGTTCTTGTAAACCAGGATTTTTTTCCTTGGATAAAGCGTAGTTAATATTGTTAGGTAATGCTAGGAGTTTTGCATTCCGCATAACTTGAACGATCTACTGTGTCTAAATAACGGTACTATTATTATTGCTATTTATTACTATTACTATTGCTCAACTGAATCAACTGGATACTAACCACAGTTATGAAGGCTTTACTGATCCACAGCTGCCCCTTGCGCACACACAGAGACCAAAAAACAATAACGGTATTAAAGAGAGTTATCAACTCTAATCCAGAGAGAACTTTGCGCGATCTGTACAGTGTCCCTGAAGTTTTGAAAAAATTTTGAAAAAATTCTCCCGATGTAACTGACGTGCCCTTTCCACGGTCAGAGTTTGATCGGTGACAAGCCCTGGATATTTAAACTTCTTTACCCTTTCTAGAGTTTGTTCTAGATTACTTTCTAGAATTATTTGTTTTATGGTAGTCTTTATTAAAACTGGCCGCCATATAGCTTTCATTGTTTGGCTCATCCTGAACTGATAGTCAATAATGTTGTGAAACAATGTCAGAAATATCCAATCCTCGAAAGTTTGGGTGTCGGTTTTAAAGGGTTACAAGTTGTCCGTAGCACAAATTAAAGAGCTTTGTGGACTGAACTTTGGAATATTAACCTGTATCCTTTATACATGTTATAGTTACAGCAAAT
Source organism: Siderastrea radians (assembly GCA_964017195.1). Classification (NCBI taxonomy): domain Eukaryota; kingdom Metazoa; phylum Cnidaria; class Anthozoa; order Scleractinia; family Rhizangiidae; genus Siderastrea; species Siderastrea radians. The sequence goes on from OZ024894.1 coordinate 33,532,884, forward strand.
TACGCCAAGAATGTGGAAATTATAATTGGTTTGAACTCGCGATTTTAGATAAGTGCTAAACTTTATGTAGGGTAGTATATAGATTTAGCCAAGCCTAAAAGCGAAACCGCCAAGGAATAAACTGGTGTTTGTTTCTCAAAAATAGTCCTGAAACTTTTCAGTCTGAAATGTATTTCGGGGCTTTCTTTGGCTTGTTCGCTTTCGAAAAGTGTTTCTCAAAAAGCCCAAAAGTGTTCCGAATTGTCCTCCAATATTTTGGGGATCTGTTCTGTAAAACCAAGCTCGAAAGGTCATTCTAGAGGCTGAGCACAGCTTAATTATTTTTTTTCGGACATCAAACTGAACACATATTTTACTCACGAGCCTTCTTGCTTGGCGTTTGCAATGTTTCCATATCCTGTCATTAACTGTCAAGGCTTGTCAAATCTCCTTGGATTACTGGCTGTTCGCTTGAATGAACTTGAAACGGCGCTCATGTACAACAACAAAATTTTAAATGGGTTATCTTCATCGCGTTCGGATGTTAACAAATAACATGAACTGCCCCTGTTAGTCTGGTCAAAAATTTATACTGGCATTTCACCGGCATTTTACTGGGATTATCCGAAAGAAAGGATTTTGGGAGCTTTGAAGCACTTGTAATAATTTTATCGAAGAAATGTCGCGTAGGCTTTTATAGCAGCCATGAAAAAAATTCGAGCACTTTAAAGAACACTCATTACTTACCAGATAAAATAGCTTTAAACTCAAAACTGCTTTGCTTATAGTTACTTAAGTAACCCTTATATTTCGTTCTCTAACTTGAGACCATCAAGATTGAAAACAAACAAACACCAAACATGCCTAACTCTATGGCATGTTTTGCAGCTGCAAATTGTTTGAAATTTGAACGCTTTTAGAAATGCACAGAATTGTTTTTGATAGCTTTTCGGATATAATAGGTTTAAACCGACAACTGCTTCGCTTATAGTTTTTTAAATAACTGTTATATTTCGTTCTCTAACTAGAGACCATCAAATTCAAAACAAACAAACAAACAAACACCAAACACGCTTTAAATTATGCCGCCATAAGTTTTGCGGAAGCAAAGTAAGCCTAATATAAAGTTACCCGCTTTGAGGAACGCACAAAACTGTTTTCGGAAGCTTTTGGGATAAAATAGCTTTAAACCGACAACTGCTTCGCTTAAAAGGTTATTTGTATTGAAAACTTCTAGGACTGGAAAATCGACAATTGCACAAAGAGATGTACCCGACAGTCAAAATTGAAAGCAATTATTCGTCGTAATCTCACTGAAGTGATGCTTGTGCAGCTAGTTGTATTGCGACTGTGCTTAGACCTACTGTTATGAAAAAACAAACAAAATAATGGACAGAGAAATCATGTTTGAAAAAAGTTTATTCGAAAACCGTAAGTTTATACTTAAATGCAATTCGCGTTACACTTCCCATATCGTGGGTAGGTCCACGCGAGTGAAATCGGCTGAGCACGGCAAAATATTCAAGACTACATCTGTCACAAATCTGAGCGCGTTTTCTAAACATTTTTTGAAGTCAAAAGTAAATGACACATTTCTAATGACATAAATTAAATTCCCATTTCAAAACGTAATTTCTTTGACCGTAATACTCAAAATCATGTACCTTAGACCCTTTAAAAACTTCACTTACTCGGTTATGTATGTTTCAGAACAGGGCAAGCTCTCCGCCGTGAAGAAAACAAAGCGATGAAGTCCTTTGAAGGCAGCTTTTGTAACTTGAACTTTTCGCCGTCTACCAGTATTCTTTTGAACTTTTTCTTTCCATTTATAAATTATTAGATTTTTTTTTGTCAAGTATAAAACTTCAATACTCTCGTGCAATCGTTTTGCTAAAGAAGCTTAAGCCTTTAACGAAACCACTTTTTCAAAAGTGTCGATGGCCATGCGATTTCTCGCCAAGAAAAACGCCGGTTGCCCAAAAGCACCGCGCAATTTCCCGCCAAGAAAAGATGGCATTCTCTACCCCCCTCCCCCGTTGGTTTGTCTTGGGACTCCCCTCCCCCTCCCGCAGAGTCTGTGCGGACGGACGGACGGACGTACGGACGGATGGTCACATGACTATTACGTCACAGCCAAAATTTCTCGGATCGATAGGTTACCAAATTTGCTTAGCAATGGTGCTCCGTTGGCGGGCTTTGCCTGCAGGCTCTGCTATTAAATTAAAAAAAAGAAAAGAAAAGAAAAGAAAAGAAAAATGCTTCTTTGAGGCCCATTTTTCTCGATAATCAATTAAAACAATCTACCTTCAGATAAGACAAAGGTGACAGCGACATCGATTGACCACTAACTGCTGATTGGGCTTTCTACGTCTGCAAAGACTTTCAACTCACGGCACCTATCCAACACGGCACTTCCGTAAGTGGGTGCCGTTATGAAATTAATCGGACGCAATTGAATTCAAACCTTCGAATTAGTGTGATTATGATCGCACATCGCATGGGCATTTAATTGCCTTTGAGCTGGAGATTGTACAAAAAAAATTCGACAACAACAGCAACAACCATAACAAACGTACAAGAACAAAGAAAGCAACGCCACCTAGAAACCGACATAATAGATGGTACGAAAATTTGTCACATAGACTAGACGCATTTAGCCTGCGAGCAGGCTCTCTATTCGGGGGGGCAACGTGAATTATTTTCTTGAGAGCGCCGAAGGCGCGAGTTTCGGCGAACGAAGTGAAGGCGAGCGAAGCGAGCCCGCGGTGAAAAACGAGAGCCTGCACGTGAGTCATTGAATTTCAATTCCGGCCCCTCGAAATGTGACAACTTGTTGACAACTCGCCACGCTTCCGGTGTCAAATAACTAGCCAATAGGGAACGAGAAAAATATAAACAAACATGACAGAAAGATGCACGTGGAAGTTTTCCCGGGATTTCGTCTAGATCTTTGTGGCTCTTCATGGAAGGATCGGAAGAACGCGTTTTAACTCCGAAAAAAGTTGTCAACAAAGCAAGTGGACATTGCCGTATCTGCAGTTGTAGTTTTTTGGTGAAATATGGAACTGGAAAATCGGGTCGAATGTCCACGGAAAATCTATTTGAAGTTTCAAATCGCGATGGAAGTCGCGGACAAGTATTGGCGACGATGTGCGAAAACATTGGTATTTATTTCGTAAAATTGTCTTCTTTGTCGAGCCGTGTGTGTAATTCTTGCGCCCGAAAAATTAGGAACTTATGCAGGCTCTTCGAGGAAATCAGAAGTGCAACGAATTTCGAGTCATCAGTTGAGACTGGCAGCTCTCCTGCCCGAATAAAGCGACAACTTCCAACAACTGTTTCGACGCCGGACAGGAGTCCGACCAACAGAAAAGTGTCGCGATCCAGCACTAAGGTCGAGGAGGTGGTGAGAATCGACCGAAAGTTTTCGAAATGCTTCTTGAACGAAGCTTGCATGTGAATTCCCGGACGCCATATTTGATTTGGTTTTCATGTGACCGCTGGTTTTTCTCATATTAATTGAGCCTGTCATTTTTGACCAATCAGAGTGCTGCGTTCGTGGACGAACGCGCCGGATTCAAAATTCAATGGGATACGTGCAGGCTCTCAATTTTCACCGCGGGCTCGCTTCGCTCGCCCAGCGGCTCGCTTCGCTCGCCGAAACTCGCGCCTTCGGCGCTCTCGAAGAAAATAATTCACATAAGAAAATAATTCACGTTGCGTTGCCCCCCGAATAGAGAGCCTGCTCGCAGGCTAAGACGCATTCAGTATTATGACTTACCATCTTTTATTAAGACGGCCCGTAGAGTGGCGCCGTCTTTTAGGAATGCAAATTGACATTCCTTTCGTCGTCGTAGGTTTTTCAAGGTCACGGACGATTGATTGGTATGTTAATGATGTAGAGAGGCAAGGGTAGGGATGGAAGAGGAGATATCTTGACGGTGGTATTCTTTCTTGGGGACACGGGATGGAAATGCAATTGACGATTGATTGATATGGTTGATGAAATGAAAGGACTTTCTTTGTAGTAGATTGTTCGAGGTCATTGGAGATAAAGAGAAATAATTGGGGTGATTCAATGTGGTATGACGTAGCCTCTGTTTTCTAGAAACTTCTGGTTTGGCTATGAAAAGTCTGTCTTTAACTCAAACTAGTTATCTTTATCCACGCAATTGAAATTTAGCTCATATAAAGAGGGAACAAAAATCTAGAATCGACACTGGGTTAATTTTGCGGCATCAAAATATTTAGCCCCGAAAACAAGCCTACACTTCAACCGAGTTAGTTGGGGATCACCTTTCCACAAGTAGTCACGTAAACTGGAGGACGTGGTACAGATAACGCAATTTTATAAAATGCATGGCACTTTGGATACTGAAATATGAGGGCTGTAGGAGAATTCAGAGGTTAACTTCTAGTAGATCACAAATTGACTCCAGCCTGTAAGGGCCGTCTTTGATAAACCACAGGTTTTCTCGTGTATTCTGTTGCAGATGTGTATCACTGGAAGCCTGGGCATCCATGTGAGTGGCAGAGAAAGAACCAGATCCTGCAGTGTTTGTGTAAGTTGAGGTAAAAATTGATATCGGTTAAGCAACAGAGAAGCTGATTGAAATACACACGATATTTTATTGAGTGTGTCAATGGGGTTAACTGTCAACCGTCAAATTAGGCCTTAAATTTTTCCGCCTACCTTAAAAAAGGGTAATTCTTATCGTCAATTGCCAACGGTAGTAGTTTTTAACATATAGATTTAGCCAAGCCTGAAAACGGATCTCCCAATGACTAAGCTGGTGTTCGTTTCCCAAAAATAGTCCTCCAACTTTCGGTCCCAAATATCTTTCGGGGCTTTCTTTGTTTCGTTCTCTTTCAAAAAGTGTTTCTCAAAAGCCCGAAAGTGTTCCGAATTGTCCTCCAGTTCGAAAGGTCATTCTAGGGCACAGCTCTATAATTTGATTTCTCGGGTACCAAACTGACCACATATTTTACTCAAAAGCCGTCTTGCTTGGGTTTGCTTCTAAAAGGTAACTGCAACAATTATTAGAGAAGGAGAAATATGGAAAATGCATGAACGTTTTACACGTAAAAAATCTAAAATCGCTTAACTGGTGTCAGATCAAATGGTTTAAGTAAAGAAGTTGGAAATGTGCAAAAAAGTGCTCGACAGAGTTTTTCCTCTGTGTTAATTTTTTTCCTTTCGTCAGTTTTTTGTTTTGTCTGAGTGTGCGAAAGCCATTGGTCAAATTTTTTGAAAGTAACAAGTGTAATTCGCGCTTGCACTGATTATTGAGTGTTAAACACTGATTTTGAGCTGGAATTTATAATTAGGTTGGTATCTTCCTGGGTTTCGCCATTACATCAGTCTTGATGGGAGGAACAATCATCATCGTCTATAGCGTTTCGTTTTTCTTTGATACAAAATCAAGATCTCGAGACGACGGTGTCAAGATCTCCAGACGATACAGGGACATGTATGATGCAAAACTGGCTATTGCAGCAGTCATATTGTTTCTTGGTATTGTTGAGTTCGTGATTGGAATCTTGGCAGCAGTATGTTGCTGTATGATGAGACCTTGCACGTGTTGCGCACTGCAACAGGTGAGCACTCCACAAAACCACCCACACTCCCCTACCCACAAAAAATCTCTCTTTAGAAGACGAGTGAAGCAGACAACACAGTAGGCATAAATAAACTGCAGATGTACTTTTTGTTTCGGAATCTCTTACTGATGAGAGACAAAAGCAGACGTTCATTGACTGAAGGCCTAGGTTTTCAGTTCCTGAAGCTTTTCAGTGATAATAATTTACAGTAAAGGGACGTAAGTATTCGTCACCTTAAAAGACGACGTGCGAAATTTTTACCCGCATTTGCACACTAGTTCGGCGAGCATCGTGATGGCTTTTTGGACGGTCGGTCAGCAAATCAAATGCGCCCACGTGTTGTTTATTTTGAACTGTGATTGACGGGCTGAGCCGCTTTTCCTCAGCTTATAGGCTCGCTCTGTCTCTAAATCTTCCGTACAAAATACCGTGCTACTGCGTAGAGTGCATGTGAGGTATGGCGTTTGAACTGACATAAGCCCTAAGAGCAGTTGAATGACAGTTTCCGGTCAATATCCCCAATTATACTTGCCTATTTAATCTCACGTTTGTCTTCTTATTGTAAATTTCAGGAAGAGCAAGTGGTGTATACTGCCAGTACACCTGGGTGCGTCGTGATCCAGGGGCCTGATGGTATCCCTGTGGCCGTTCCAACGCAATCAGTCGATGGCATGGTTGCAGTTCAAGCGTCAGGTGTGCAAGGAAGCCAGCCTCCGATGGTTCTGTTGCCTACTTCTGGAGCAGTAGAAGATCCGCCTTTGATTTTTCAGGTTTCTTCATCTCACACAGTACCGGCCACAGGCTACCCACCTCAGCAGACTGAGATGCCTCCCCCATATGAACACGTACAATACACTCCGCTGAATGAAGAGGTATTATGTGTAGCTGGGTTAACCTAAAAGAGAAACTCCTAGGTTTTGGGGTAAATATTGGAAATGGTGGGGGCACTTCGTGACGCTGGAACCTAGTTTTTGCATTTGGGAGAGGTGAGTCGACCAAATGACATCGCATGATTGTGCGCTGAAAAATGACATCATATGATTTATATGGGTAGATGAGAGGCGTCCATTTTATGATCACTGATTGGCCAATTCGTGACTTTTACGTGAAGCTAGGTGAGTTGTTGTATGGTTAGGACCAACAAAATCGACTCACATGGACATGGACATACACATTTCATTTATGTTAATCATAGCATACCCAAACACCACAATGAAACAATCAAAACTTGGAGCAATTACACATAAATAGCGGCTAGAAATCGCTAACGAGCAAGTCGCAATTTGTTTTACATAAATCCCGGTGATTTAATTAAAAAGATGTTACCTTGGTACTGCAGAGCTATAAACAGAAAAATCCTTGCATTTATAATGAGAAACTTGAACAATTCACCAGTCAAGCGCTTGTCAGCTAATCAACATTTCTAAGAATTATTCTACAAAACGTATACGTATATTGCAAGAACTGAAAGGACAAATGTGACTCAGAGACTAAACAGGCGCCATTACATGACATCTACGTCAGAAATGCAGGATAAAATTAAAAAATTAACGAGACTAATGTGTAAGGTGAAGTTTGGTTGGAATTGTCTCGCAAACTTCATTTGTTATTGTAAATACTAGGAACAGCAAATGGCGCGTTCTTTCAGCACAGCTGATTATGCCATGACCCCTACACCTGTTGGTGGCCGTGTGAGTGTTCCAGTACAAGCAGGGAGTGATATGTTTGCCGTCCGAGAATCCCGAGATCAGGGAGAACAGCCTCCGGAGGTCATTGTTTGTGTTTCTGAAGCGACCAAAGAACAGCTCAATTTTAGCAATGCTGCTCCCGTTGTGGAAATGCAGAGCACAGGCTACCCAAATCCACAAGTTTCGAAGCCACCTACCGTTACATATGTATGATCCCTTCATAAGCGGTAGGTAAGCGCGTGGTGTGGATGATTCTTGGGATGGTGTGGATAAAGGTTCCGATCGCTGGTCATTAACTCCGAGATTGTAAACTGTCAACTGGTTCTGTGGGACAGGACACGGCAACATTTTGTTATTGTTGCAATGTCTCGAAAAAGTGACTAACCAGTGTCATTTCTTGTCGGTCTGCTGTTCGAAGTCTCATTTTCCAGTTTAATTAGTCGACTGTTTTTTTCAAATTATTGATCTATGTACTGCTGATTTAAGCCTGCCTTATGTAACTTCCTGTGTATTTAAACTAAAAACTGAACTGGAAGGATCTTGCACCCCTAAATAAAGAATAAAACCGTAAAGCTAAAGAAAAAATACCAATTCGTTTACAAGGGGGGGGGGGGGTTAGGGTAGCTTCTGATATCGGTTCAGTGGTGTAGTTAGTACGCATTCTTTTAGGACTTCTGGATATGTTCTCTCCGTTTTAGGAGTAATAGACCACACGGAAAACTTCACCAAGAGAACGCAATTCTGATGACTCCACTTTGGTGGCAAAATTGATAAAGTTTTAAGAAATATTAACCATACACCAAGAGGTGTATGGTTAATTGTAAAGTAATTGTGCCGTTGACTAACTAATTGCAATTCGAAGACAGCATCCAGGACCCAAACTCGACATCAGGTGTGGCGCTAAGATGGCTTTACACTGGAATTCTGATCATGGGATCGTTGATCTGCACGAAAGTATAATTTCTGCAGCTTCTAAAAACACAAGCTGGTGGTATTAAGCCTTAATTTTACAAGTAAACTTGCTATTTCTTGTTTATAACATAGAAGATAAAATTTCGGTACTGTTTAGAAAACTATTCCAACGTTTGGCAAACTTCAATCAGCCGTGAAACGGACGAATGAGCTGAATGAAAGTTTATTTTGAGACAACGAGGCATGGTCACTGAAAATCAGACCTGCTTACAAGCCCTTTGAAAACAATGAAATGCTCTTTTCAAGCAAAGTTTAATCTTTTTTATGCTAGAAAAGCGTTCAAAGGTCACTAATACTGATAAGAATCAGAGTACTCGATGAAGATTCGCAAGCCACGCTTAACTCCACTGATGTTTGTCATGGGTTATGGGTAACATGTCGTGGGTCGTTGGTGTAATTTTTTTTAATTTGATCATTTAAATATATTGTAACAACAAAATTCATGCAACTGCTCCTTGCTTTTCAATAACACTTTTTCCGAGCATAACCTCAATAATCAGCAAGCACATGGCTCTCGCGTCATCAGTCACGCGCCTACAACTAAACTCATAAGGCTATTAAAGGGAATGCTACAATATTCAACAAAAAGAAACAATTTATTTCAGTGTATAATCCCATTATCACAGACCGTGGGCCGTCAAGTCTGTTCTGGATAAACGGTAAACTTCCAGATCTAAGACTGTAAGAGGTACTACTAAGATGGACACTGATTAGTTCACTAAGGTACATTGGCGATAGCTTGTTTGTATCAATAGCTCATTGACTGATATTATTTTTTGGGCCAAAAAATTTTATATGATGTTTCCTAGGTACTCGGTGTGGAAGGCTGAAAATTTGTTTAAATTGACCTTAGTTATTCGCCAGCATTTGAATTCATAATGATATGACAACACAGGACAGAAGGACACACCATTTGCACAATCGTAGGTTTGTTTCCCTATAATAATAATAATTAAAAACAATATTATAATTATAATAAGAACCTTCCCAGAATGCTTTGCACCAGAAAAATTTCAATGCAAAATAACTTAGTTAATTTGTGGTCGAAGAGAATGCTGTACCATGTGTTATTTACAACTTCGTGAAAGTTATCCCTCATATTAACGTTAGGGTGATGACGTCATTATTCACGTGACTATGGCAAAAAATATGTTTTAGCTCACTGCAAGAACAGGCCTCCATCAATTCAAAAGCAGATAACGTGCCCTGATAGTCATTGGAATGGGCAATATGGAAATTGCCACTTGACATCTGGCATTTGAAAGTTAAGGTGGCTCTGTACAGGAGCATTTCCCAGGGGACTGGTAAGGAGTCAGTAACTATGGTAGTTTAAGGCGGAGAGAAACAAAGCTTGGCTGGTTAATAGTACTTCGCATGAAAGTAACGACCATGATATGCTCACTGTTGTGACGTCATTGGTCACGTGACCGGAGCGCACAGAAAATTCAAATCACTTTAAAACTGCTTTAAGCTCAATAAATTCGTAATTTCTCACAGTAATATCGCAGAAAAAATTGCAAGTTATTCAAAAACGTTCATTATTATTTTTCCTTTTGAAAAAAGGACAATGAAAAATGAACCTTAAACTTTTGATAATCCCCTGTTTTGTGAGGTTTTAATATAAATGTAAAAACGAATCAGCATATTTGGTTTCAAACTATGCTCTTCCTAACTACGTTAACAGTTTTTTTTAAAAAATTCGTTTTCATAGAGCTTAGGGATGTGAATTTGCAGGCACGCGGAGTACTGGGCACCAATGTCACGGATTGCTCAGGAAGACTGGTGCACTTTTTAGGCGCGGCGGCATAGCTAGCGACAAAAGCTGAAAAATGGGGTGAAAAGGTGTTTTGCTAGCTTTGTGTCGGTCCGTTTCTGCTAAAGAATTGTTAATGGTTTTTCCGAAAGAGGACAGCACTTCATTTCTCGCTGCATTGCTCATGTCAGGTACGTGTAATTATAGCTTTTTATTGTCTTCGGTAAACAGCTTAATATATTAGCAGGGCTTTACCGATCGATCATTTTTGTTTAATGTTTCATATTTATCGTTGGTCCAGTGCTTAAATAATTTGCCATTTTCGTTCCGGTAGCAAAAAGCCGAAAGATAGACACGTAGGTTGGTAGCTAAAGTTTATTAAGTTTCGTAAGTCTTTAAATAAACGTTATATGAAGTGGTGTAGTTTTGTACACTCGTCTGTGAATCGTACATGTATGTTATTTGTTGGCCCAGTAAAAGTGTAGCATCGCATCCTTTATGTTTTCAGTAACTTTAATTACAGCGTTGCTGTTAAAATTAATGTTTCAAACAGCTATTACTCAAAGCAAGAAGGTCAGGCTATTCTCTTAATGTTGATACTGTCAGATAAGCTTAAATTCTTTTGTGTAGCATCATTTAAGCTTACGTGTTGTAAACATCTCATAACAACATAACATAACACATAACATACTTTATTTTATCTCCATCGCCATTTGTTTATTAGCTGGGCTTTTCTTCACTGCTTGCAAATTATTTATATACATCTAATGACTCACGAATGTTTCTTAGATCAAGTAAGGTTCAAAGCTATAGTTGGCATGATTTGATGACAAACAACAAATTTAAATTTCGAATTAGGTACATGTAAAACTTTTATTAAAAGTTATGTGTTGATCCCTTTGGTGAAAATATGCTTAAGATAATCGAGTTCAAAGCAGGTGAATGTAATTGTTTTGTACATCTCATTCTCTACTTTTACTGATTAAGTTATTCCATAATTTGCAGGGTAAAAAATTAACTTCAGTGCTTGAATCATTGAATTGCAACTCGGGCCAGTATCCTTGAATTCCAACCTCGTCCCCAGGGTCTTTTCACTTGCTCGCTTAGTATAGTGGACCAGGCCATTTAGATAAAGTGACTTTCAAAATCCTCTAGTCTAAATCAAAAAATTCAAAACCATATTTGCTTGAATAGACCCCTCCCAACCTGGGTGAGAAGTAAGTCTTTTATCCAGGGATTTCGCCAGTAATCATGTGGAAAAAGTACCACATACTGTAGAACTCTAAGTAAAAACAAACCTCAACTTTTAGTGGCCCTGGTCAGTTTTAAATTGCTACTGGCAACCAGGAGACTGTGAATTTTTAGCCCTGAAGTTTTTGTTTTCACTGATCCTTTTTTATCTATACTAGGCATGTATATGTCAGCAGTGATCAGTGATGCAGCTTTTCTTACAGTGAAGGTATGCACATGGAAGATATCAATCACATAATTATCCCAGCTTACGTACTATCTTACTGTTCAGTAAAATGAACTGGGTCAAATGCAGTGATCGGTTTAATTTGGGTTCGGTAGTTGAACACAATTAAACCAACAATATGCATACAGCAGTGTTTGATTCCAATTTCTGAACCCAGTCAAACATAATTAAGCACAGTTAAACAGTTTAAAATCATTGAAATATACCAGAGATTTAAACCATCTGCCTTTAAGTGTGTGAGAACAAGCACAAATTTCTGTAGTGTGGAATTTGAACATGATCTGTTTTATATTGTCGTGTAAACACATAGAAGACTGGGTGGCTAAAACAGCCTTTTCGGAAAAAGAAAATTTGGCAATCCTAATACTCACAAAGGCAAATAAAAGTTGAACCAAGGAAAAAATTAAATCACAACATTTACATGAGTGTTCCATCAAGACTTCCATTGGGGTAGGTGATGAAAACCTTATACCCACTTAAGTTACAAAATCCATTTTTCACGGTGATGTAAGATTTATTCTTGATGGTTAAAGGGTTAAAACTTAATGCAGAATGAATCAAACAGTTATACCATGTATGGGTTTCCGTACCACAGTGATTATTGTGACCCAGTACCACTACTGGGGCAAGCTCACACAGGTATGACTTGTACAGTTATGAGATGTTGTGCTGTAATCATTAAACAAATACAGAGAAACAAGAGGAAATCGGGAGGAACTTGTACCAGAATGAAAATCATGCTGGTATTATGAAAACACCCCCTTAGCCTAAAGTTGAGCAGCTCTCAAGAATGTTTAACAACATCCTCAGAGACCCAGGGGCAGTAACGCCCTGATTTCATGAGACCGGTACAAACTCAGACTGGTACGATTTTGTTTACATGAGACCGGTCTGAAAGTCAGACTGGCATGAAGTGTTTACCTGAGACCAATCTAAACTCTGTTTGTGTTAATATGGTCCACAACCATCCCATCCTTAAAAATCCACTTTATCTATTATCCAACAGCTTGGAATGCTCCAACGCCACTTATTAAACGTGCATACCAAAAACAAATATCTCAGACCAATTGGAACCCTGTTCATGCTTAAGTGGCTCCCCAGTCTGATTTCAAACCGTTCTGAGTCATTCATATTGGTTCAGCAGCAGTGATGAGTTAAACCAGCCTAAGGCTGTTTACATGAGTGACTTTATCCCGGGATGACTTTTACCTCCTCCCGGGGTGACTTTCATTGCGGTGTCTGGTCATTTACCTGTAAATGTTTACATGATTTGGAGCTGAAATGTGTTCACCCTGGGACGATTTCATCCCGGTCTTCAGCACGGGGATGAAATCGTCCTGGGGTAAACACCATTTCAGCTCCAAACCATGTAAAAACTTACAGGTAAATGACCAGACACCGATGTGAAAGTCATCTCGGGATGAAATCACTCGTGTAAACACAGCCTAAGATGATAATTATTTTATACTAGCTTCATGTTTCGTACGTTTCGTGTAAACAGAGGTAAGCATTTGGAGTCGATCTGAAGTTGTACCGGCCCAAGTTGGTACCATTCTCATAGACTACCAGCAGTCTCTCATTTTTCTCTGGCACGTGCACACTGACTGTTCTACTATTGGTAATTGTGATAATTAAAATCTGCTTTGTTTTCCTTACAGGTTTTTATTCCATCAACCTGATGTCAGGAAAATATGGCAGTTTATTGTAAGGGTTTGGTTAAGAAATTTGTACTTTTAGCTATATTCCCAGACACACTTTATCAATTCAAATAAAAAATTTGAAGAGCAGTTTTGAAATAAGGTTATATATTTTTTTGTCTTTTTCCGCTTAACATTTTGATGTCATTGATTAGTTTGACTGACCCCTCAGTACTAATAAGTGGATGATGTATGAAAATGGAATGAATCCTGGAGTACCTTTTAGGGCTCTACTTCAAAATATCTGATGAGCACACCCTGCCCCATATCTTTTTTGGGGGGAGTATCCCCCCCAACTACTATCCCAGGAATGAAGAGTCAGACGTATTTGATTGAATTCTCTTTATGGGGAAAACTATATCGATTGACTGATTCACCAGTCTGATCCCTTTTTGTCAGTTCATTGCCTATTAGGTTTCAGACTATTCTGAAATGATTTAGGAAGAGGCTATTCCTTTTGTTTTTCTTTGGTACCAGATTATGGCAATCAGTAACAATGCTTATTGGTGACAAATTATCAAACCAAAAAGAACTAAAGTCTCGAGATCTACTGCCATCACGGTCTGGGGTAGTAAGAGAGTGAGTCATAATCTGTGCATCAAATAAAGTCACTAGTCATTACTGGACCATTTGTTATTCGCATTGGCAACACTGAAGTCACAGATTGATTGATTGATTGATTGATTGATTGATTGATTGATTGATTTTTTAATTGGCTGATTGACTGATTTATCAGCCAGTTGGTTGAGTGGTTGATTGATTGACTGATTGGTACTTAAAATAGATGAATGAATTGATTCACCTGAATTACATGTAAGTAATTACATGCATAATGCTGCACTTCTTCGCATCTTCCTCTGGCAGTAAAATAATACCCGGCATCAGTCGAAACATAAAATAATTTTCAAGCCCCAATGTCATGACATAATTGTAAGCAAATAATTTATTTGTAATTAGCAAGTAGTAGGTAAGAAGGCGTATTAGAGAGCAGGACTATTAGAGCTTTTACAGTAATTTAAATTATATTTCATATTAACTCCAGTAAGCTACTCCTTCTGAGTAACTACCACTATTGGACAGTCAAGAAAGAAAGCAATGCCCTGGGATGTTTTAGGGTTCAGTACTTCCTACTATTAATTAAACTTCCTGGGGAATTAATACAAGTAAATAAGGTACATCATCATCATCATCATCATCATCACCATCATCATCATCATCATCATCATCATCATCATCATCATCATTCAACTACAGCGTCATTTTACCATATAAGGAGACAAATATGAGTATGAGAGCGTCTTACACTGTAGAAAACGTATTGCACTATAGTATCCCAGTTTCAAATCACTTATTGAATAAAGCATTTAAATTGCTTAGATATTTAAGTTTATATTACCTACAACAGAGGCTTATTTAAAATTCATGAAACACTGGTTCTAATTTGATGAGAGGTGTATTACTAATGATTAACTAATAATTATAATATTGTTTTCCGGTCTCATTTGTAATAATAATAATAATAATAATAATAATAATAATTAATCTTTAAAGAGGATACTCCCATCACGTTGAGTGGTTTTCAGGGAGGTCCTCTATAGAAGGTACAAAAACTCCAAACTGTTCTCATTTCGACAAAGACCCCCTCCCGCTTGTCAAAGTCCAGAAAATTAATGTAGAGTTTTCTTTGCCATTCTGTGTACTGTTCAATAATACTGCTCGTCCCTACCACTGCATCTACTGTTACTGGTAGTCGCTCCATGTTAAGCTTGCAGAAGATCATGCTAGGCACAGGCAGCAGCGTAATTCCGTGTCAGTTACTGCATGACTAACGCCGGTTTTTGGTATTTCTTTTAATAAAGGTTCCTTTTACTATTCGTCTTAGGTATCCGCGTTTCTGTCTAGATTCAAGAAAGGAGAGACAGGAATTGTCTGGCTGTCAGTGCGAGGGTCAACTTTGAAAAGTTCCGTCTACATTTATATTATCGCAGCCTGGTGCTTTGCCATGTTTAAGATCCTCCCTGGCTGCAGATATCTCCTGGACTTTGATACCTCCGGAGCCTCTGGGGGTTCGGTCGTTCTATAAAGGTATCTTTGCCCACGAATTCCGCGAAATGATCTGTCTATCGTTAAGTTATATCACGATTTTTCTAGAGGCAGATACACTTGGTGAACCTTAGTGCGAAGGGGTCCTACAAACATTCCTAAGATTCTACGTTCTTTTGATAGTATGCATGGGAATGAAAAAACTACAAAGTAGTTGTGATCACTGGGGGATTCTGAGCAACTAATAGCCTTGACATAATGAAGAAGCCTTTATGTCGTTAAATCGATAGCAAGGTTCATTGGTAAGTGTGGTTCCGGTCACATTTGAGCGTTTCCTCAGTTTTAACCCAACTGGTTTTTTCTTCTGTGTTACACTTCTCAAACACTGACGCCACTGAGCATCTGTAGTTTACACTGTGGTTAAATCTCTTTGAATTAACCGCATCGCCTGAGCAACAAACATTGCAAGTAAAATGAAACCACAGTAAGACATCATCTTTTTCTTCTCATTTTAATTTTATAATTTAATTACCTGACGGGGTTTCATTTACAATGGTAACACCATTTGAACCGAACAATGAGTGCGACTGTGCCCTTTTATGGCAATAAATCATTGCACTGATCATAACACAATTGCACTGGTGACAAAAATTCCAAAGATGCTACTTTCGGCAGCAACAAAAACTATAGTAAGTGTTGAAACCCATGACGCCTTGGTTGGTGCTTTACACCTCACCGCTTCCTCCGCCACCTGCAGAATCGCAGCCGTAGTTGTAAAAGTATCCCACTGTCTCCCCATTCCCTTTGGCCTTGCGTTCTCTTCCATAAATAGAAACCTCCGCGTCACAGTTGGGAGCAAAACTCTGGGCACAAATTTCTCTGCAGGTTTTCCGATCAGCGACATTTCTCGCCAATACCGTGTTTCCATAGCAACCACTTCCTCCTGAAGGGGTGCTTTCTCTACAGGTAGCGGCGGCCGCCATGTGAAGAGACTGCCACGCCAAGTCATACGCTGAGTATTTATCGTAACCTGCAGAAAGGAGGTTCTGTGGCAGTCGGTCAATGTTATCAAGCATGGCGAAACCTCCGGGTTTTCCAGCCTTGGCCAGGTGAGCTTTTACCCTGGCAATGTGAATAGAGCCATTTAATAAACGATAGGATATTGCTGAAGTTCACTTACAAAATGTCTGTCCTTTGAGGTTTGTTTCACTTGTCTGTTTTTCTGAAGTTCACTTACAAAATGTCTGTCCTTTGATGTTTGTTTCACTTACTTGTATGTTTTTCTACAACCTCCTTTCATGCTCTAAAACGGACTTCCAACTGGATTACGTGCGCTAAAAAGTGAATACCTATACCGCAGTACAATCTCGCTACCTCGAAGCTTTCGTTGTCAGGAACTTTACGCAAAATCGAACCCATTAGATAGCCAGTTTTTCCTGCTTTTATTCATTACAGCAGGTTTACCCCCGATATTTCATTCTAAGTTCCGTCGCTTAAACAGCACACACCTGGCGGTTCTAAATATCCGTATTGAACTGCATTACAGAATAAACAAACCTGCCGTGAGGTTTAAGTACAGACGAGTAGTGTTTCCAGAACTTCAAAGGGGGAGGGGGGGAGATAGGAGGCCCTGACTTAAAGTCAATTGAAAAATAAGGGGGGGGGGGGGGCTTCGCGGTGCCTGCTCTATATCCGCCACTGCAACCTAGCCTCCAGTGAAAACATTCTTTGAGCTCGTCACGTGCTCCATCCTCTGTGTGATATCACTCTTCCTCACTGTTTTGAGGCAAGATGCAAGATCAGTAGAAGAAATGAATGGAATGAAATCACATACCTCCTTCCCCAACTCTCTCACTTTGTGCTACTAAGCTACTAAGATATTGGAAAAATTATTGTCAGATCATTAACAGCATTAACTTAGGACCATTGAATTTGAAGTGAATTTGGATATGAATTTTTTTCATCATACTTTTTAGGCGCAGGAATAATGCAGTTCTACCCGCAAATAGCTAAACTAATCGAGGCGCATAGAATTTAAATATAGCATAAGTCCGTCTTTAAATTAACTTCTTTAGCGTAGGAATAGATTGCCAATGAAAATAATAGGTACTGATTAGGTTCTAAATTATAATAGGTAATAATAGGTAATAGGTACTAATTTAGGGCAAAACAAAAGCTACGAATTTTCAAACGGTTTTCTTTTTCCACTATTAGATGTATGATGCTCAACTGGTTTACCTTGACTTTGGTTGTAAGCTTCTCGTCCAGTAAGTTACAAAATGGCGTCGTTCTGGTTCAGAAAATAGATAATTTGTTGACTCTTTCATCACAATTACCCCAATACGCGTTCATTATCTTCACTAAAAAGCGTTTCTTTCACTGGGTTTTGTAAAAAGGAGAAAAAAGAAAAAATGACTAAAACTCATCTACTGTGTCGGGGAGGTGTACATGTTCAATAAGTCCAAATCCTCGAATATTTTACTTTTACTTTACACTGAAACACCGTAAAAAGAGGTCGAACTGAGAGGTTAGAAACTATACATAAAAAAGATGTTCTACCTGGGTGAGCCATTGTGTGTGAAATGACGCCCAAGGTTGAGAGCAGTATATTTTGTTATTACACTGTTGCGTCATTTTACCATATAAGGACAGGAGAACACAAAAACTATGAAGCATTCCTTTGCACGAACAGCAGGCGTTATAAATGGTCTCCCTAAGCGTTGCAAGATTCTAGATAAGAGACATTTTAAATCTATAATCAGGGAAAACCTGTTTCATATGCTCCAGTCCACCGATGACTACATTGAAGTTCCCCAGATATATATTAACAAAATCAGTGGAAAATGATTAATTCAGAGATTAATGCTGTCCTTCCTGCAATTTTTTATGTTTCCTGTCAAATTGGCCTTGAAGCGGCAAGCGACTCTCAAGAATTATCGAGAGGTGTCGTGAGCCGGTAAAGACGATAACTCTAGGACTATTTTACGGGCTGACGCATTAAAGCACGCTGGTGTAGAATAATTGACTTGATTTATTCTCTTCTCACCAATTGCAGTAATCTTGTTAAAAACCGTAAACTGAAATTTGATTAAAATATAAAGTATAAGCTACTTAAGAAACAACTGTGGTTGTGAGCACTTAGCTCCATGAGACGATTGTGTACTACGACTTGTACAAAACTTATATGGAACTTGCAAACAAGCTTCTTGTGATACTAAGCTAATTTCGGCAGCCTAAAAGGCTAAGACTAGAGCTAATAATAGAAATAAATCCTTGACCTACACCTACAATTACAAAGCTATTGAAAACAATAATTCTTTATACGGAATAGCCGTAAATAGAATAGAGATCAATAAGAAAACTAACGAATTGAAAAACTGGCAATTACAAAGAAAGAGTAAACACTGACATATCAGTCCTTCTCTTGCCTCTAAAGGAGACTGTTACTTAAACTTGTAAAGGCTTGACTTGTGCTCAGGACGAAAGCGCGGGAACTAATGACAATCTAAATAACTACGTGTTCCTTTTGACAGAGACAATAAGGCCTAATTGTTGCTTGATTAGAACGGAAATACGTAATTATGTGATAGGACTACAATAAATCATTGAGCGTTCATTACAGGCCTCTACCTTCGGAAAAGCCACTGTAAGGAATTGTTAAGCCTGATTTTCTCTGTCTATTTGTGCTGCCTTCACTTCGAATAACTTATTCAGTTACTTGCGGGTGGCAAGTAGGTTAAGTTATATGTTTTCTTTAAAAACGTTTGTTGTTGTTGTTCTTATGGCTGCATCTTGCTCTGTAGTATTTTGTGTTACACTGCAGTATCCTGGGTATTTACCATATTTTATGGTTTTACAGATAATACAGGCGGACAATTTACTCTTTGTTCGCATTTTAACTCGTAAAATATCCTGGCATGTTTGCGCTGGCAATAGTGGCAATAATCTGCCGAATAATTCCGGTACTTCCGAAGATTTTCCATAAATGGTCTGAATGTCATTCGAGCGTTTCCTACCATTTTCTGAAAATTTCCGCTGATTGCCGATGACGAACATTCACGAGGAAGATGGTTCGAGTAAATCCCAAAGACAGTGGTATTCTCACGCAACTTTTGGGCCTATTTTTCAGAAAAGGAAATGACTCACGTGGTGTATACTAAAACAATTATTTACAATGTTTCAGAAAAGGTAAGTTTTAAAATCTCTGCAAAGGAACGGTAGGAGGGGGAAAATAACGTAAAAACTATCGCACGAGATCCGAGGTTGGTTTATACTAAGTCATTTTGTTTCAGTTGAAAATTAAAACTGGTCCTCCTTTAAGTGACTAATTCAAATCCCATATTTTCAAATTCACTGACATAACACCTCACCAGTCACACGAAATGCGTCTCATAGTGTCAAAACCATGAAAATATGTGTTCGCTTTTTTTTTTTACGGAGGTATGCCCAGCCTGTAATAATGTCCCGATTTTGACCATCAATAATATAATGAATGATTTCACTGTGGCTTTTTACCCTTCACTACACTTCAAAACATTTGCAACATGTGTTTTTGACGAAAACGTGACCAACAAAGCGCTTTCTAAATATTTCATCGCCCTAGAAAACCCGTGCTGCGTCACCACAAATCTTATTAGCTAGCGTGGTAAATATCACCAAACAGAGAGGTTATGACGCTGTTATGAAACATTGTAAGAAATAAACAAGGGAATTCCATAATAATGTTAAAGAAAGTGTTAGTTTTGGGCCCAGGTCAACAAACAAAAAAACAAACAAACAAACAAACAAGTGATCGCACTGTTAAAACGTCCTAAAAGTTCACAACATTGTAATCCTGCGGGGGAAAACTCTAACTACCGCTAAAATTCCCTGATTTTGTGACCAGAGATAATGTTGTTTTTTAATCTTAACTCACTGCTGTAAAGTGTATATCGTTTGTCTCACGAGGTAGTCACTTGAGTTGTAGATCACGACGTTTCGACTGCTTACTGCTAGTCTTCATCAGGCGATGAGGTCGACTGGTTGCGCGTCACCATACGAATCACGATGATAGGCTGTGATTGGTGCGTTTCGATCCTCATTGTTCCGCTGTGAAGTTGTTTCCCGAGAGGTCCGATTTGAAGTTGTTCCCTCGGCGGTTCGCTGATGTACCGGTCTCCTGTTGTGTTTCTTGATCGTTGGTATCCACACTTCAGGAATTTCAATTCCGTTGTCCCTATTGATGTTATCAGGGTGAAGTCTTATGTGGATAGGTTCCTTGACCCTACGGGTGTACCAGTGTGAGTCTCGATCAATAAACTTTACCTCGTTCCAAAGCGGGTGGTTGCCGGTCTTGTTGGCGTGCTCAGAAACGGCGGAGGTCTGAGTACGGGCGAGTCGTATATCCCTGTCATGCTCTTTGATCCTCTCCTGCATAGATCTTCCTGTTTCGCCAATGTAGACTCTTCCGCATTCACAGGGAATCCTGTAGACTACGCCGTCTTGTTTAGCCGGACCGACGGTGTCCTTTGGTCACACTAAACGTGACCTAAGTGTCGTGTCAGACTTAAAGACGGTGCGAATACCTTGTCGTTGTAGGCAGCGGCGAAGAGGTTCTGATACTCCTTTGACATACGGCAAAACCGCGGTGGGCTTAAACTCTGTCTCAGGCTCTACCCTGGGGGTAAGGTAAGGTAAGGTAAGGTAACTGCTGCTTTTCTTGTCCTGGTGAGCTTCTGCACGAAGAAGGAGGGATAACCGTTAGAAACAAGGACAGATGACAGACGTTTCTTCTCCTCAGAGATGACTGATGGTTTGGTCACGAGGCACTTCGCCCGGTCATACAGACACTTAACAATACTGCGTTTTACTGATTGAGGGTGGTGCGAATCATACGCCAAGTACTGATCAGTGTGAGTTGGTTTTCTAAGACGCTGGTGGTAAGGCGGCCGTCCGGTTCTCTAGAAACTGACATGTCGAGGAAGGCGATCTTACTCTCTTTCTCGGTTTCCATGGTAAAGCGGATGGTGGGCTACTGACTGTTGAGATGGTGTAAGAATCTGTCAACATTACCGCGATCAAGGATGGTGAAGGTGTCATCAACGTAGCGCTTCCAGATCTTGGGCTTGTAGGGTGCGGACTCTATTGCTTGTTCTTCAAACGCCTCCATGTAGAGATTAGCAACAACCGCGGAAACCGGGCTCCCCATGGCTGTGCCTTCTTGTTGTTCGTAAATCGATCCGGCTATACTGGAAGTATGTGGATCTTAATACGAAATCCAAGAGGTCCGCAATCTCCGCAGGTGTTAGCGTCGTGCGGTCTGCAAGGCCGGGGTCGCTCTCGAACTTTCGTCGCGCGGCTTGTACGGCACCTCCAATCGGAACGTTGGTGAATAGTGACTCTACGTCGAAGGACACCATGATCTCGTTGTCTTGAATCGTCTCACTGCTGACGATGGATGCGAAGTGAGCTTAGTTGGTCACCGTGAAATCTGAGTTGCCTGTTAAGGGAGATAAGATGTTAGCCAAGGAAGCAGATAAGTCATATGCAAAGGTGTTTACGCAGGACACAATAGGCCTTAACGGTATGTTAGCCTTGTGGATCTTAGGTAAACCATAGATCCTAGGTGGTTGCTTGTGTCGCGGTCTGATCTTGTTATAAACAGCCTCTGGTTTGCGCCCGTTTCTCTTTAGGGAGAGCAGCTTCTCAGACAGTTTTTGGGTCAGACGGTCTGTCGGGTCTTTGTTGAGGGGCTGGTACGGTCCGGTTTCAATCAGCGCTGACATCTTGGCGTGGTATGTGTCAGTATCCAGGACTACGCTAGCACGACCTTTATCCGCCAGCAGGATCATGATGGTGTTGTCCTTTTTAAGGCCTTTAAGGGCGTCTTTTAAGACATGTTGCAACGCTTATTTAGGGCTGCAGCTTGGAGTCGCAAACGTGCAAGGTAATGGACCCATTTCAAAGAGCATAGCAGCAATCAACTGCTTTTGCTTGAAAGGATTCCGCTTTATAAAGCCAAAAAGTTCAGACAATTCATAGCGTAGAATATATTTGAGCAGTATCGAACAATATCAAGAGTATCCACACGCTTTTAACTATATCAAAATCATCGATACTTCGTTTAAGTATCGAGAGTTTGAAGGCAAATTCAAAGATCGACGGATACCTTGTATTTAGTATCGATGTCGATCCACCCTTATTCGGAAACTGCAGGAATGCACAATTTACCCAAAAATCTTCGAAAATAACTCGGGAATTGAAAAAAATTTCGCAAAAACGAAGCGAAGACCACATCTCAACATATGTCCATAATAACTTAGTTCAACTTGAAATTCCTGATGGTCATCATGCTTGATGAGAAGAGCCATAAATCTTTTACAAGTATAATCAGCTCAAAAGGATATCAAAAGGATATTTGTGTAGCTATAATTTGCGTTTGCGTCAAGATCACGTCAAGGAACCAAGGTGCACGCAATTTTGGGCATGAAGGTCAGCACCGCGTAAGTTCGAATTGA
Organism: Siderastrea radians; assembly: GCA_964017195.1. Classification (NCBI taxonomy): domain Eukaryota; kingdom Metazoa; phylum Cnidaria; class Anthozoa; order Scleractinia; family Rhizangiidae; genus Siderastrea; species Siderastrea radians. Next base: position 33,555,590 of record OZ024894.1, read on the forward strand.
AGTATTAGGCTTCATGTATGCGAACTTTTCCGATCATTTGCCGAAAATTTTCGAAGAACATACGACGAATATTTACCATACTCAATTTCCTTCGATTTTCAAAATGCGAGAGGTCTGGGGAAGGATTGTTAAAGAACACATGAACGTAGGCATGTACAATTACCCCTTTTACGCACGTAGCTCTACCAATACACCACGATCTTACGCGTCTGATCATCGGCTAAGTATAGAAAATGATGGAACATGTTTAGTACCGCATATGGATCATACTAATATTTGGGGATGGATTAAAAGCTCGTTAATTACGTGCGGACAGCCTTACTTAACGTGCGAAAGAAATTCCTCTGTCGCGTAATTCTTACGTGCGAATAGGCACGACTAAGTATGATATTTATGAAAAGCAATTCTACTCACTTTTAAACTGCTTTTTTGCGAAGATGTAAAAGACAATAAACAAAATACAACACGAATACCACTGTCGTGCTAAGTTTGTTACTTTTTAACTTCGTCAGAATTTAGAGGGACACAGTCAATTTGAAATAAATTTTCTGAGGGCAAAAAATTACAACTTATTGACTGATCTGACAGCAGTTAAGACAAAACGACACACCTGTTTGTTCGAAATCTTTGCTATAATCAATGTTAACTTGTAAAGTAAAAACTTTTCCTTGAAAAAGAAAAAAAGGGAAATTGCCTACTTACTTACCTCTTTGTTCTTCAAATGATCTGCAAAAGAGAAAGGAAAGCTTAAACATGTTGCTGTTATTACAACTTTATAACGCACAGAAATTGCACACAAAAAAAAAACGCGATAACAAAATTCTTTCACTCACCAATACTTCTCCTCAACACTTCCTTTTTTCATGTAGTAAACGTGCACTGTTGCTCAGCTTTTATTGTTTTGTGAAGAATTTCCCTCTGCGCCATGCATTAACTCACAAAACCACTTGTACTGGTAAAACCGGTTAACTTCGCTGTCACGAGTTTATACGCAAAAGTAGTATCTTCTTCTTGAAACCACTTCTTACCAGTTCCTAACAGGTTCGTGGAAGTCTCAAGGGACACAAAAACTAGCTGCTGATTGGTCAGTGATTGTTTTACAAATCCCCATGGGAAATACAGACGCACCCTTGACAATAGATAGGGGACGCCCTTGACATTCCCTAAGAATAGCAAAACAATGCAATAGATTCCCCTCAACAAATACCCCTTAACACAATTATTTATATTGCATTTACCAAGCCAAGCCTTCTCCTCATCTTTAAACGTATTCCCCTCGACTTCATTCTCCCAGTTAAATTTCAGCACAACCCCACACATTAATTACGCATTTAACTACTTTCATACTTTTTTCTCATCAATCAATTTTCTCAATCATCAATAGAGCTTGAATTAGAAAATGTGTGCATAATTATTGTATTGGGCTGCGCTGAAATTTGACCGATAGCTCACTGAAACGGGACAACTTTACCAGTTGGACGCAACCATTAGTAAATATAAAGAAAAACATGAATTTGAACACTCGATTTTTCAATAGTGAAGAATGGAATTTGATGTTTTTTTTTTCTTTTTCCCTGCAAAACAACCGTCATTCGCTTTATTATGGCGGATATGACGACAAGGATATTCCATGAAAAGTCCATGAATGCTATGCTATGCCTTGAAAATTTTCTCCTCACTCCGCTGCAGTGAGGCAAAGAGTGCAAGGCAAATTTTCAAACTAAGTTAAACATGTTTACTTCACCAAGTGCGAATCCCACAGGCCTCGCGAAATGACTTGCATTGTCTGTAATTCACATACAGTGGAATTTTGCTCTCGAGATTGCCAACATCTGAATTAGAGAACTCAGCACTAAAAATAGGCTTCAATTTACCTGTCCCTCTGGGATACGTAACATATTTACTTGATCACAGACCCCGCTCGCTTCAGGCAAAAAACCCTTAGTTGGCCCCCATTTACACGGAATTCTTATTCTGATGATGGTTTCCACACCCCCCGAGGGATACACTGGATTTCAAGTGACGGGGAGGTGAGAATGGGGACATAAATTAAAACCCAAAGAAATCTATCAGGTTTAAAGTGAAACCGAACAAAAATTCTGGACCAAAATGAGCCTTGCAAGTACCCGGAAGGGATTAAATGACAATAGCCAAGACAACAATACTTTTTGAATGAGAATATAGCTTGAAATTTTGTTCTATGGGCGCTGAAATAAAAGTTCATAAGAATCAGGCGTTTCGAGGCTGCTGCAACCAGGTACTTTTTCTATGGCCGTGTTTGTCCACTTATCTGTCATGCTATCGAAATGGACTTTCCCAGATGTATGTAGTCAATCTTACAAACTACCCGAAAAATACTTGCCAAAATATTTTACCCCAAAAATCCCGAAATCGTGAATTTCAACCCCCCAAAAATCCTTCTTGTCTCCTAGTCATTAGCTTGAAATCCGGAGTACACCCCTGGGCTCCACACCTCATTGCTAGTACTTATAACAAGATTTTTCTATGGTGCTCAGTGCTTCCGTATTTTATGGTCTTGTCTGACCATGTTAAACCTCACAGCAGCGGGGGTCACAAATATCTCCACAGGTCCCTCTCTGGGGACAAGGATTGGCTTGGCAACATCTGGTTACACAGAGGTCTCGTCCTGGAACAAAAGCTCTTCCCTGCCATTTAACAATAAACAGCAGTAATAACTTCCGCGTGAAAAAAAAATTAACTAGCGCAAAAAGTACCTTACTTTGGATGGGCAATTGAAGTTTGTTGTGTTACTCGAATAGACAAGCAGGCCGCATATTGCAAACTGGGGGGCGTTTTTTTCATCGGACTAGGTACTTATTTTTTGGGTGACAAGTCTTGAATTAAAAAGGCACCATGTTCATAACGTAACATGGCCTGTCATAAACACAGTTAATAAAAGAATCTGGTTATGAAGCTCAGCAAAGTCCTTTGTTTTATGTTTTTGCTACCGTTTTTAGCCTTGACGGTGCACAAACAACAATAGATTTTGAATTTTGCATGAGCCACGAACCAATAAAAATGTCACTGTTAAGTTATTCAGCCATAGTATGTGATCGTAAAACAAAAGATTGTGCACTTTCGTAGAACTTTCAACATAAATTGCAGCACCTTTGTTATGGCCTTTGAAACTTGCAAGGTTTCATAACCAGTCCCTCGAGGAACTATGTCATAAATTATACAATTATTGGAACGAGCTGAGCTGAGGACCTTACATTTCCGATACCTAATAAAATTAAATATATCGTACAGGATCATGTTCATTAACTAGCTCCTAATTAACCTCACTTCGAAGCACAAAAATTCAATGTTTTCACGTTTTTACATTATATCTGAATGTTCCATTCCTTTCTGTATTAAAAGCCCGGAAGCGTTTATTTTTGGAAACGTTGATGGGAACGTTATTTCGCAAGAGGGGTTGAAAGGAGTTAATACAAGAACTTCAGGAATCTTACGTTTTCCTTAGTCAGGATTCTCAACCGGAGAAGGTGGGATGTCCGAGTGGTAATATCCTTTGTTGTCCTGGTGACGTATGAAACCCACTTAAATTTATCTCTACCCAAAGAAGAAATTAAAAGATCTTAGTGAGCAACACAAATTTTTGAAATGCTAGGAGTACTCACATCAACTTTGTACTCTCGCACCAAATCAGAACAACTTGCTCCAGGTTTGTATTTTAGTGCAGCTGGTTTCATGTCTTTATTTACGTCGTTCACTTGACAGTTGCCTTGTTGTTTTTGTGTGTACGTAGTTCACAGAAATTCAGCGACAATCATCTATGCACATCATGTGACAATGGGTGACTTAATTGACTGTTGAGGTTTTAAACACGTGGCCTCCAAGGGCGTGATTGGGAATGACATTTTCGTCTATGAAAAACTTGAAATTTTGTCAGATTCTTTCACCACAGGCGGGAGATTGTTCCAGGAGGAGAAACAATGCAACAGTCGTCTGAAATATTTCCACGTCCCTTAGTGTATATCTTATTTGATCAACAAATTTGCACTTTAAGCCTTGGTGGTCCAAGACGGTTGGAGCATAAATCAACTAGAAGTAGTACTGTTTCCTTCTGGTCCATCGCAGGGTTAGCTGTGATGTTTTCGCCGGCACCAATTTATACACCTGGGAGAGAGAGTTTCTTGTCTAAACAAACGACACAACACTGTAGAGACCAACTTCAGGATAGCCTCGAACCACCAACCCTCGGCCAATCGGAATTTCGACCTGCTTACATACTTACTACTGCGCCTTGACAAGGGAAATTAGCCGACAAGAAAAGCTTCGTTTGTTTCAAATTATACTGAAAAGTGAATGAAAAATGTTTCGACGTCTGTTTTGGATTATAAAACATCTGCCGATGCTTAAGGAAACAATGTACAAACACAAGCAAATTGTTTTCTTGTTTCGTAGAAAAACACCGTGCTTATTTCAATAGAGTTAAGAAAACACAGCTTTCAGCCAATTAGGGCGTTCCGTGGGTCCACCGAACCGTTGGAGATAAAATAAAAACCCTTTGAAGTGTTAAAAGGATTCAAGAATAAACCACCAAGCTGCGAAATTTTGCTGGGCGACTTTGCAGCTTACTAAGACTGTTAAAAAAGGATTAATCAACTTTTCTAAAGAGCTTTTTAATTAGAAGCTCACCTGCAATTCATGATTTCAAAACTTTTGTTCTAGATTCAATCATTCTTTGCAAAAGAAATTGTCACTATTCGAAAGTATCACTTAATTTTAAACAAAAATATTTTAAAGAAAATATTCAAAATAAGAGCTCCGCCCGATATTTGCCTCGTTGTTACATATTCGAGCCGTTTTGACCCCGATAAAAAAGGAATCTTGTTACAGTGTGATTTATTTATTCATGGAGCTTTTATTTTCATTTACTGTATTTCACGTTCAAGTTAACCTATGACAAAAAAAATAACTTTACTGTTATTCGAAGAGCCAATAAACAAGATAACAGAAAATAAACCCCTCCAACAATTGCCTTCTCTTTGTCAGCAACAGCAGCAACAACAACAACAACGATTTATTTTCACAAAAATATGCGTTAAGGGCGTAACAGAATTACCTTATTTTCTGACGACAAATTTGAGATACTGATATACCACTTTCATCACTCCTTCTAAGGTTTAATGGTAGCATGCATTAGCTTCATTTGTTTCATGAAACGGACACAAGCTTCATCATTAATTAATGACTGACGGCGTACGAAAGCTGTTCAAAAACAGGCCTTGTAAAGTTTATCCCCTAAGAAAGTTATTAAATGTAAACTTCAAATTGGCGCCATTGTGCAGTACTTTTTCATGAAGAATTGTTTCTATGCTGGTTGGGTTGGCTAGACGTGTCAAATAAAATATCTATACAGTAATTTGCTTCCTGTTCTGCTTGCTGTCTGATTTTCAATGTTGTTTTCCATTTTTGCAAACTGTATTTGGATAGGTGTATTGGTGTACGCAATGTCGTTCATAGAATTGAAGGATTAAACTTAACTCGAGATAACGACTGCCGGTGTGGCTTCACCAGCAAACTGGTCTTTCACAAACAAAAATTGCAGGAATTATCGAACGTGCTTAAATCTTCCTCGCCAAATAGCTTTATAACGTTTTGAGAATTTCAACCAAATCAACACTTCTGGAATAAACAAGATATATTATTTTTGTTAAGCTTGTTGGCATGCCTTTTATTTGATGACATCGAGGTTCACAACTGATTCACCTTCTTGAACTATTTCGAGCTAAATTCACTCCTTATTTGGTTATGCTTAAATTGTATATTAGTTTTAAAATGAAACAACCATCAGTGCTAGCATAACAATTAATATCAAACATGGCAATGGTTAATTAGATATACTTTCAGTTTTATTGACTCCTTAATTGAACGTCGAACGATTATAATCGCGTTCGCATTGCTTTTTTTCCATTTTACAAGCAAAACTCACCCTTGCACGCGTTGGCCCTCCCTTTGGAGTAGTTGAATGTTTTTGCATCTTGTTCATGAAGTTGTCTCTCTTATTGAAAAAGACTTGTACACAAATGAAGTTAGATAACATCTGATTCGCATTCATAGTCATGATTACGCGAGGTTACCTACGTAAATACGTACGTACATACATACATACATACATACATACATACATACATACATACATACATACATACATACATACATACATACATACATACATACACTTTATTACTCTCGAATATAAGAGGAGCACTGATTCCAATGTCTTGGAGATAAAGAAAAAAAATAACAATAACAAATGAATGAGTAAAGAAAGTCCTTAAAATACCTTATTAATACCTTATTGATATTTAATGCCTTAACCGAGTGGTAGTCTCTCGTGTAACCGACTTTACCTTGAGAAAAATTGCCCAGGAAAAATTTTAATGGTGAACTGACAATGGAAACTGCCCCAAGCAAATCATTTTAAAATAAAAGGTCGTCAACGAGAATCAACAGTTGACCTAATTTGCAAGCGGCGAAGACGTATAAAAAATTAACGATGGCTTCTTTTGAAAGTGGTTATATTCCAGTGAACGTTGTGAGCAGTACTTTCTGGTGGTAACCCGTGGTACTGTCCATTATGCTGTACAAAGTGGTGCTAACTTTATTCAAATGAGAGCTACTAAGCAATGATTTCCTATCGTACTTTTCATCTGCTGCTAAAAAAGGCTTCTGACTTTTGAGTATGAGGACGGTGAAGTGGGCGTCCGAGAAGTGCATTCTATATGCTTGAAACTCTCCAAATGAAGTCTTTGAAAAGAGTAAAACAGTTTTTAAAACTGAAGACCCACATAACGCTTTGTAACTAAAATTGCGTCTTAGGGTAACTTGCTTCCAATCCAGTGTTGAGTTGTCGAGTTCAGATTTGCAGTGCATCGAAATGCAGAGTTTGCATATACATAGAGACCAAAGTTCTGTAGTTTACAAAGACTACAATGGCAAATTAAATTCTGTTCAAAAAAGCATGTTCCTCCCGATCTTGCGTGCTATTCAATATGTGAAATCCTGTGTTCTACATTCTCAAATTAATCTGGCTAAAGAAGACATTTTTTGCAGGAAGAATTACTTTGCCAATGAAGGGATCCCAAAATCTAAAAACAAAAGACTTAAAATAAGAGCTCCAACTGACATTTGCCTTGTTATTACATGCCGATCCGGTGGATCCTTGTTATCTACTAGTTTGCTAAGGAGCTCTTATCATCGAGAAAAGAAAATGTGTAAATTTTGACGATCAAGTTGTCTTATTAGCTGACATATGGTAGATTAAGTGTGGTTACAAGATAAATCAAAACAAACGCAGTAATCAAGAGCTTCCTCTTTCTCTTAAAGTATATTATATAAAACACAATACGCTTGAAATGTCAGCAATCTCGTAAATGCCTTGTTTTTACACACTGGTCTCTTCTAGGGCTGGTCAAAGAGGATGCTTATTACTAATTTCGCCAAGGAGCTTTTCAAGACAAAAGAAGAAAGTGTTAAATTTGACTACCAAGTTGTCTTATAAAATGAAATATATTATCTCTAAGGTAGCCGTTTGAAAAGCTGACAATCAAGATAAATCGCAATATATGCTGCGTCAATAACTTCCCCTTCTTCAAGGAAACGAGATGAAAAACAGTACGTTAGAAATGTAAGCAATCTCTTTACCAATAAAGGGGTAGCAAAATCTTTAAATAAAGCTCCAATTGATTGATTGATTTAGCCTTGTTGCTATAGTGAATCTTCTAAGGCACGGATTTTTATTTCGCCAAGAAGCTTTAATTCGAAGTCGCAAGAAGAAAATGTTAACTTTGACGGCTATCAAGTTGACATATAAACTGAAAGGATCACATTAACGGTGGTTTATAAAGCTGAAAAACTTAAATCAGAAAAATTTGGGGCAGCTTTCCGTTTGTTAAGGATCAAAAACAGTACGTGTCAAATGACAGCAATCTCTTTGCTCCAATAACTATCATCGTTTTAAAAAATATCTGCGCTTTTACTAAGATTATTAAGAAGTACGTTCACAAAAGTATTAGGGATTCTCGATCAGGAATCATGGAAAATTTCTTCTTCGTTTGATTTGTGAAACACACATATATGTATGATTGAGAAACTAACAAATTTTTCCAGGACCTAGAGTTAAATTCTAATATTAAGCCATGGGAAAAACGCTACTCTTTCATGTACGGCTTTATTCCTCGTTGCATTGCACAAGGTTATCATATTTTAATGAGAACATTAATATAAACGTTATTGGGCAGTACTCAGATCCCGTGGTACTGTTTTTTTTTATGGTTTTAACGTGGAATCTGTAGATGAAACTCTCAAGAGTGGCTATTCAAATGAAATCTATAGAGCATAATCTTCAACACTGTGATACTCTTCTATATTTAAAAAAAAATGAGTACAATTAAAACTTTGTCGCTCTTACGAATTAAGTACAAAAACGTACCTCTAGATGGTGACTTGTTTGGTTATACCAACGACCTGATATTTTTTCACAGTCGAAATTGAGAACTTTAGCCAAACAAACACTTTCGGAATAAACAAAAAATATTTACCTTTTCTGCTTGTTTGCATCTTTACCCCTAACGTCAGTTCGATTAATATACGATTCACCGCATGTGCAGGGGTTAAATTAATCTTTTATTACCACTTTTTTGGCTTACGTAAACAGCAATTGTGCGTACATGTAGTACCATAACTTTTTCACGCGAGGACACTGTTTCGGTCTCAATATATGTAACAATTATTCGCCGAAGTGCACCTGGTGAAAAATAGTTTAATTCTCGAAACACTTTTCCTGATGAGAAATGCATAATTTTAAAATTAAATTATTTGAAACACAAAGAACAATACAGTTTTTACCAAAATCATTTTTGAAGCTCTTGAGAGGTTGCAAAAGTAGATTTGAGTGTTTTAAAGGCGACAGAGGGATTTGTTCTTGCGCGCGAAGGCCTCAAACTGATTAATAATTTACGTCCGGCTTCGAATGGCGATTTTAACAGAATTTCTTTATTTGCATTTTTCTTCGAAATAAAAGATATTTTGCCGAAAAAGTAGCCAGTGATTTTAGTTATACCCTAACCAATCTACCATTAAAATACGAAAGAAATCGAATTTTCCACCCTTGCCGTGAAATTTTGATTTTGTCGGATCTTTACAGACAGGCGCTCTTAACAACTGTTCTACGAAGGTGCTGGATATCAAATGATGAAAATTAACCAACAATTAGCCAAGCGCCGAGCTGGTTACAATTATTTGATATACAGCAAGGCCGGGTAGAATATATGAGAGAGAGAGAAGAGAGAGAGAGAACAGAAAAAGTAAAAAAAAATCAATCTCAAGCTCATCAAAAAGCGCCGAAACCTTGCGTAGTGTTGCAGCGTTTCTTTGAAAGCTGAATGAATCAGTGAATTTGTTCCGAAGAGAACTTACAAGCACAATTTTCGGAAAACATTTCCCATTTAGTGGCCTTAGAATGTGGTAAATGCTCGATGTTTTCTGAAAAAGTGCTATAATAATCGTCCAAGGGGATTGAAGCCGCCTCACCATCGGCGGAAGTTCAGAAATGAACAAGTTTTGAATCTCTCATTAACATTTCCACGAATTCAAAAATGCCTTTGTTACTTTGTCTTTCGGTGTTCAGTTTGAAGTTTTGGAGAATTTTGTAGATAGTTATTGGGAGGAAAAGAAGAAAAGAGGGGGTCGAACTGAATTTAAGGGAGAAATATTGTATATTTGTTGAAGTTTTGAAATCATAAGTTATAATTAAAGCTATAAGTAAAAATAATAATTATTAGTATTATTTTAATGCTATATTCACCGCGCTAGGGTTCGACATCTGTTGAGTCACTAACCACCGGGCAAGTGGGCTTCAAAAATCTACCAGCCGAGTGTACATTTTAGTCGCCTAGGTTCCTTTCCAATGTCTTTCTTTACCCATATCACCTGGACCATGGCAGTACAGCTTAAGACTGTAAAATACCTTTTATATTATTTGGTCTATCCGAATATTAGCCAGGTTATGGATGGAAGCCTCACTGCTTCTCCTCGTCATCATTCAGGTATATGTAGAACGCGAAAGAGGTAATAGATGTTAAAGTGCAAGATCCTCCGGTTCTAGAGGTGGGCGATGGTTCCAATATCAGTGATTAAATGGACAAAATTACGTTGGTGAGTATTAACCACAATGCTGCTCTAGTCTCGGCGATTTTTTTGAAAGAAAGATCGCTTCTCGTTACTTGCTTGAATGATCAGTTTTCGTTTCGATTCTATGAAGAGTAATGGCACATCACGTGGGAGACAACTAAAACTTACTCAGAGGACCCGGTTGACCGAAAGCAACTCCTTGAAGTCTTTCAAACCGGCGAACAAACTGGGTACAAAGGTGATCCCGCCAACGTCTCTAAGTTAATGAGAAAGGTCAGAAACGGAGATGGCCACTTTTAATGCGATGCTTCAAGCTATCTAACTTCACAGGCAAGTTGCGGGCTTCTTTTTCGCGCCTTGCCGCAAAGGCAGTTGTTCTGGTTGAATGTCAGGAGGAAAAAGATGAACGCAAGGAAGAGTTCAATGGAATATACCAAGGAGGAAAGAAAGGTCCCCCATAATGCTTTGCGACCAACTATATTATCACTGGTCGTTGTCCACGTGATCTCACATTTGGACTTGAACGCGATGAGCATCGTGTGAAATGGCAAGCTTGTGTAGCAGCGCTGTCTCGATTCTAGAAGAAGAAAGTTTTATGTTTTAGTCTTCCGTGTAAGTAAGTAAGTAAGTCCTTTGGTTGGACAACTCAGCTTTCCCAGCGAACTGGCCGTTCTCCGGTTTAATGTGTTTTCTCTGATGCGGGGAATCGATCGCAAGTTCAATGGAAGACTTTCTGCCGCTCGATCATAATATAATATCACGTCATAAAATTTGGGTTATTTTACAGCTTTTCAACACCAAATCATTGTGCACACTAGAAACCACATTCTCTTAGCTTTCACATGGCATATTAATAAACTTATGAATCGGTTGAGAATAGAAGGACAAAAAATCATTTATGTAAGAGTTTTATTGTGCTGTGTAAAGAAATCGTTTGGATCACTCTAGAAACCGACACTAACTTAGTCAAACACGCCATAAGATTTGGGTTATTTAACATCTCTTCAACTCCAATCACTGCGTACAGTGGAGTCTACTTTTTCTTAGATTTCAAATGGCGCATTAAACTAAAGAATCGGTTGAGAACAGAAGGAGAAAAAATAATCTATGTCAGAGGTTCATAGCCCTGTGTGATGACCAAGGACACTTTCTGGATCGCGTTACAAACCGACAAGGACTCAGTCAAACACTCCATAAGATTTGGGTAATTTAACATCCCTTCAACTTCAAATCATTGGGTACAGTAGAATCGATATTTTCTTAACTTTCACATGGCATATTAAACTTAGGAATCGGTTGAGAATAGAAGAAGAAAAAAATTTGTCTATGTGAGAGGCTTATAGCACCATATAGGTACCGCAAAGGTATCGTTTGGATCGCGTTACAAACAGACACTAACTTAGTGAACACACCATAAAAATTTGGGTTATTTAACATCTCTTCAACTTCAATTAAATCATCGTGTACAGTACAATCTACATTTTCGTAGCTTTCAAATGGCGTAATAAACTTAGAAATCGGTTGAGAATACAAAGAAAAAAAAAATTATATGAGAGGTTTATAGTACCGTGTAAGTACAAATTTGTTACCGAATAAAACGCGGCACAATTCATGAGCTGTTAATAAACAAACAAGGACTTAAAATCAGCTAACAAAAAGTTATTGTACTTAAAAGTCTATTACTTCGTCTGGCAGTGGGGTACGTGGGTTTCCTCGTGGACAGCATTGTGTCAGTGCTGAAACGACCTGTCTCACGACATCTTGAAGCAGAAAGGTCACAAATCAATCATACAACTTGCAAACATGACCTCATTTAAATGGAAATCAGCCCAGAATTCAGCGATATGGCGAATACAATATCACAAGAATGAACCTTATTACAGACAAAAACGTGCCAAGGAAGCGAACAGCTGCCGATAAGCTGCAGTAACATATCTAACATTGCGAGGCCTAGCAATCAAAAGCATCTCGCTGCTGTGACACTGGTCGAGGAAAATGACGGTTGGCGCCAATTTTTGAGTAATTTAAATTCGGTCCTTACTCATTGAAAACGTGAGTACATTAGAATACATTGCGATTACTACCTTTCTTTAACCTTTAAAGCAGAGGTTGGACTCTTCAAAAGGCCAATGTATCCATTACATTACAAAAGAAATGGAATTTAACATACCTTTGTCGCAGGACAAAACACACAATGGCGTCTTCACGCCAAAGGGCTCCCAATGAAAGGCTTGGAAAAATAGCACAGACCATGAATATGTATAGAAATTCTACGGCTATGGGAACTTTAAATAACCAAAAACAAATGCAAAACAAAAGATTTGCCAATATCGACCTTGAAGAATGAGAAAAATCCAAGCAAAATCCTACTATTTTACGCGCCAAGAACAACCTTTTAGGAAACCTTCAAGAACGAACCTATTGAATTTCACGCAAAGCACGGTGGGGGGACCTTTATTTCCTCCTTGGGAATATACTGAGATTTAAGCAACGAAGTTATGACAGGAATGTCCATTCAATGTCCAATCATGTATGATAGGTGTAATTACATTTGCGAATTAGTTACTTGCTCTTTTGATACCATGGTTACGTGCCATATTCCACAGTCTTCAAACAGCACTGGTGTGCTATTAGAAGCCCCACTCGTTAGTTAGGACACACTAATGCAGAATACGTCAAACAGTTGACAAGAGAGTACAGTTAAAACCTTCGATCGCACCGGCATTTGTCATGAAGAGAAAACCTTTCCTGTCCAAAACTCCATCAATCAACTCCTCCTAATACCGACAAAAACTTGAGCAAATAACACTAATGATGAGTTAGTTACTGAAAGGAAATCACAGAGGCCAATTGCCAAAAACTTAGGTGATATAACGACATTTTTGAAGAAGAAATTGAAAGGACAAACACCTTTAAAAAAATACCCTTTGTTGAATTTGTAAGAAAAGTAATTTAAGAAACTCAGGCTGCGGCCTCCTGCTTTTATCTGTTTTTCTGTGCTTGTCGAGTGACAACTGAGACTTGCTTTGAAGTATTTCTTTAAAAACATTCTCATTAAAAATATAGAGAAAAGTAATTGTTTCCTGATACAATGACCACAATTTATCGGGTATAAAGGTGATCAATTTGTCTCATGTGATACGATGATTTGCTTATCAGTTATTAACACTTTCGCTGCGAAAGTCGAGTTTTGTCACGTTTAAAGGAGTAGACATTGAACCACTTGTGACGTCATCATTTTTGGCGTCACCAGATTGTTTTGATAAGCAGCTAACACAGCAAGGACAGCTCCATCCACACCTATGTCCATTTTCAACATCAACTAAATTCTGGCAGAGCTATTCCAAAAAAACGTGTCCAATCTTGGGTGCAAAATTGGTGGTAAAATAGGCCAAGTCGCCTATAGTTGATCAATGTTCCACTTCCTGGTTTTCTCAAGGGTTGAGGCCAAAACTTTTCCAGTGGATAGAAAGGGGATAAAAGGTAAAAGATAAATAGAAAAGAAAGGGAGAGAAAAAGGGAAAGAAAAGAAGCGAGAAAAAAATTTGGGAATGAACCAGCAAAAAAAAAAGTTTTATGCGCACGCGTAAAGAAAAATCTTGTACATTATTATTCAACAAATTGTCACTATGCCCATATATGGTAAGGAAGCCCTCAATATCTGTCATCCCACATGACAGATATCCTGCGATATACGTAAATGACCATATTTGGAAGTGCACTGCAGATTTTCTTCTATTGCTTGTTTGGCGGTCATTTTGAAAAGCGAGGCAGTTTTAGCAGTGTTCTCCGCAAATTTTAACTCTCTGGAAGAAACTTTCCACGATTAAATGCCCTCAAAAAGTCAGCAAGTATTTGCTTCAGCTCACAAAGATATCCAGAGGTTGACTTGGAATTTTCTTAGTGAGAATTCAACCAAGAAAATGCTATTGCGAACGAAGCAGGCTGCACACTTGCTCACGGAAAGTTGTAAAGACTAAAGTTGAAAAGATTTTAATTCACAGGAAGAGGACTTATTCTCGTTAAGGTAAAATATTTTTTTCCTTTGTCTTGTCATTTCCAAACATGAGTTTGTAAATAAGTCTTTTTAAGTGAACGGTAGTAAACTTCGATTTCTTGAAGTTCTGTTTTGATTTTTATTAAGCTTAAGACTTATGTGTTGCTAGCTTTTAGCGTTTTTATCATAGAGCCGTAGTTTTTCTCGTTCTGAAAATGGTAGGCGATGGGAATTTGTTGAATAATAAAACAATTATCCTGCTCAATCTTGCGGAATATCCCCTGATTTAGCCAACTCGGCCTACGGCCTCGTCGGCTAAGTATCAGGCGATATTCCGTGCGATTTCGCAGGATAATTGTTAAATATACAACAAAAACTGGTTCAAAATCTAGTTTATTTGCAAAGAAATGTTTTTGTAGCAAAGTTAAGTGGCATTTGGCAACCTAGCACTCAAAAAACCGCTTTAACGGTAAAAATGCGTTTTTAAAAAAAAAACAGTTAGCAGTGAAAGGGTTAATGAGTTATTTAATATGAGCGAAAGCAATAGCAGTAATGCTTAATTGAGACACATGCGGTCGGTACAGACACAGCTCATACCACTGCTCGAGTACTCCTCATCAGATTCAAGAAAGTATTGAGAGTTGCAACTTCAATTCAAGATGAAAAACACTACAATTGTGTTGTTGCTGGTCTTCGTTGGCGCCTGCTTCGCCAGAGAATTTCGCCGAGGACTCTCATATCATTCCGTCGAGGAGAACGTAAGTTTGGGGCACTGGCTCAGATTTTGCTATCGAATGTTTGCTTAAGCGTCGCGTGACTTTACTTGAAGAAAGTGAACTCTCTTCAGGTTGGCTTGGTGTGGTTTCCCTGTTACATATCTTCAATTCCTTCTCCAGGATCGAGAAATTGTCTTGACTGAATTGTGCTAACATGTTTTCGAACATAACGTGCATAAAGTGGCTATGAAACGAAAATTTTGAATTTTGCACAGGGATTGACTGTACAATTATTTTCTGGAGCGAGTTTGTTATTTTGCCATGAAAAGGGTTTGGGCGTGATGTATTGAAAGTATTTGGGAGTTTGCAGATGATGCCCGGAGAAGTCAAAAGAAGACCCTAATTCTTGTAAAGAATCTTTTAGTGATTCGGCTCCCCTGGAAAGATAATCATATTTTGTCACCAGTGTCGTGAAACAAAAAACCGAGCAATTTCTAGAAATCCGCTTCTTTTCTTATGCTATGAAGTTTCCATGGGACGTATTTTAGTAAATCGCTGAACAAAGCTAAACCCACCAATGGATGCTTACATTGTTAATTCATTTGAAATAACTCCTTTACCTGAATATCGGTCTTGTATAAACAAAACTAGTAAATGGTAACCCGAGTAATAGCTAATGGTAAGCTTTCGAGAGAAAACAGATTGAAATTATCCTGAAGTTTATATTATTCTTCTGCCTCTTTAACTTTCAGGCGTGATTGATCGACGGTCGCCGGGTGAGGTTTAAATAAACTTGGAAGTAATCGTCAGAAAAGAGCAGACTGTTAGGCACTTGATTATTTTAATCTTTAATGCCAAACACAAAATTCATAGCAAACTTTGTAGTACAGTATTTTGTATTCTCAAATCGTTGCATACAGCATGCGAAGTAACTTGTTCTACTTAAGATGAAAACTTGGGTGTGCTCGTGTTTTTTAGGGTTGGGCAAAAAAGTTAAATTAAAATTAAAAAGTCAGCGCTGGAAACAAACAAACAAACAACGGCGGATCGATGGCTGTACCGATGCACTCACTGATTGTTTGACTGGCCGACTGACTGACTGACTGATAAACTGATGGGGGCTAAAACAGAATTTTCGAATTTACAGTGAAGGTAGAGGGTTCCACGTTTCTAGCACATATTAAACCACAGGTTGTGTGTGACAGCTATGTGTTTCAGAGCTTTTCAGCTATTTTTGGTTTTCTAGGTTTCCGTTGGAGTAATTTGGAACATAAATAGTCCTGATAGCAGGACACACCTCACGGCCCCCACCCTACCGAAGGGACTAAACCCTGTGTGGTGCCCCCATTTGGTGGGCAAACCATATTTGGTAATGGTTTCCAAATTTGGCACAATACTCCTTTTAGCGTTTGTTTTGAAAATGATTGGTGCTTCCATCCCTCGGTGGGATGGCGTTGACTCCGTAGGAAGATTGTTTCTTTTCACTGGTGAAAGCCGCCCACGGCGGGCTCGGAAGGTGTTTATATATGACCTTATATGTACCGGGTTCCTTTCGGGGGCGGGGGAGAGGATTTAAATTCCACAGAAAATTGACTAATTTTTGCATATTTGAAACATCTAACACACTGTTTTGCCCTTTTTAGTATTGCACTAATCAAATGTCTTTTAATTTAATAAAAAAAAACTCTAGATTATTTCCGTTTAAAGCATATGGTAATGGAGGCTGTGAATTATTATAAGTATTTCTGCACAAGAGATTTTCTTTAATTTAATAAAGATAGCAAAAAGACGTAAAGGCTTTAACTACGATGATTTAGGACTTCCGTTAAGTCACCAGAATGGAAATGTTTATGCATTGTCTAAGAAAGTCTTTCAGATTTAGCGGGAAAACGAATATAATAAACGCTTTGCATTTACGACTTCCTTTAAGTCTGCATTTTCAAACAGTCTTGAGCTCAGTTTGTTAGATCGCTGCACCGGCATCACAACGGTAATGGGTACGAATCCCCGTTCCATCCTAATTTTTTTCTTAGGTCCTTGTGTTTTTTTAACTGCTTGGCATCTTTGCTGCGATGATCGTCATTATTTCTCATTTTCAAATTCGCAGTTCATATACAATATATGATTATTTCACATATTTACGTTCATCTTTCCTCCATCTGCGGGTTTAATAAAAACTCAGAAATGACCTACTTACCATTTGGTTTGATAGTTTAGTTGGTGAGAGCGTTGCACCGGTATCCCAACGTCATGGGTTGGAATCCCGTTCAAGCCTCCGCTTTCTTCAGCTGCTTTTAAAATGTCAGTGTCTTCTCTGTGATGGTCGTCATCATATCTTATTGCATTTTATTTCATTCAATTAAACTGTATTGAGTTTAGTACTATCATTGGGTTACAGCTGCACAAAGAATAAACCTGAGTCGCCAGTGTACGTGAAACACAGCGGTCCCAAGGGTACTATATCCTCTGAGACCACTGAGGTTAAGTGAATCGCAGGAAGATTTGCGGGGAACTTCAAAAGACTAAACATGTGAAATGGAGAGGGTAAACAATTAGGTTTCCTTTTGGTAACCCAACAGTTTCATACATTCTTTTCTCATGGCTCGATTCATAACCCCGTATATAACAGGGTTGCTCCACGAACTGCAAGAAGCAGAAAACGTGAAGAAAGACTGCCAAAATGGGGGAATTTCAGAGAACTGTTCCAAAACGAGTGCAAGTGTTGAAGGAATCCAACACACGCAGAATGCTGTAACAGCAGCAAGAAGAACTCGAGATGTCTGGATCTCGCGTGCGCTCAAGGTTCCTTGGTTATTTGCATCTTGCAAGGATGGAACGACGGCAGCATTGTGTCGTCTAATAGCACGATAGACTCGCCCATAACAATAAAAGATTATACCTAGCGGAAGAGCGGTAAATCCGGTTACAAACGCGAAATTTATAACTTTACTTGCAGGGAAGTCAGGCATTGTCACCTGACAGAATAAATAGTGAGGGTGCCATTTGAATTCAACAGACGCGTTCAGGAACACTGTTAAGCCTACGGTAAAAGAAAACAGCCACATAATCAAGATTGAAAAAACAGTTTTTTTCGCCGTGAACCTCGTTACGTAGAACCGAGGTTTGACTATGCAATAGTAGCGATTAACGGCCGTTAGCGCTAAAATGCGGACAGACATTACAGCCCAAAGGTAAGACAGGAAGCCGTTGAATTGGCAGAATTTGAAACCTAACGGCCACTTGCGCAATCCGGAGGCAACTGCGCTGAAAGGATATCCAAAGGTAGCCATGATTATGTCCGATACTGCCAACGAAAACACGTAGAAATTGGTGATAGTTCGTAACCTCCGGTTTCGGCAAAAAGCGAGGCAAAGGAGCGAGTTTCCTGTGAGTGGCAAGATTATCGTTAGAACCAAAATTAAAGTGTGCATAGTGACTGTTGGAAGATTTCTTGTATCTTCAGTGGCTTGGCCCATTCTTCTTTCTAAAAACGTTCTTTTCTAGACTTAAATGTTCGTCTCTCACATCTTGTTTCAGGTTTTGTTCAGGTGAACCTTTTGGAATCGATTCTCCTCAGTGTCCTATTTGATCATTTTGACTGGTTCGATCTGAAATGTCTGTTCTTGGTAAATAACATCGAGCTTCAATCAACTGTGGAGCTCACAAGGTACCCTCTTGAAGACCATGTACAGTTTCAGTAGCTACCCATCACAAGCAGCACGTTCTTGCAAATGATCTGCTTCAATTTTGCAGAATTGCCACCCTGTATTAATTGCTGTCTGTTAAGCTCTTTAAATTATTTTGTCTTGGAAGCGCGAACTCCTCTGTGTGTTGTTCTACTAAAACAACAGTGATGTTTTTAATTAAATATGACAATCATCTCAGTAATATCGTTCACTTGCTATTTGCTACTCTTTCCTGTAGGTGTTTCCGAAAAATTGTCAAATTTCAAAATCAATGCATTGGCTTTCCTGCATTGTCCAGAAAATTACCCCCTTTGCAGTTCATGGAATAAAAGAAACAAAAAATCTTTCCTTTTAACCGACAGTGGTCCACTAGCCAAATGTAGTTATCTTAGTGGCAACATCTGCGTCACAAATGTGTTTGATTACCATTCGCTTACCATTCGTGTTCGGCTTTATATTTGTTCAACGAATTGAATTCAACCAGCCGAAAAGCTTCTGTGCCTGTGTTCAGACAAACAAACATCAATGTTTTGCAATTCGATCTTACAAGCAGCAAAGTCTGGCGCAGTAATGACAATTTGTCATTCCTGACAATCTTTATATGTCGCAAATCAGAAAAAAAACCCATTGCCAATGTTGCCTCCGTCTCTTCTTTATTACGCCACTGAATTTTAATCGCCGTCATCACTTATTTGCCACAATCAATATTTGTAGGAATAGCGAATATGATTTACAAGCTTAGGAGTAACGTTTGGGAGGGGAAATTCATCATTTAAGTTACCATGACACCAAATTAAGCTCAAACGTGTTTTGTTATTACGAATTGGTTAGACAGCAGTTGACATGTACATATACAGTTGAAAACCTCATAACTGGACCCAGGGGCCCGTTTCTCGAAAGACCCGGTAACTTTTCGGGCCCAAAGCTATATTTCAAATCGAAATCTATAGAACGTTGGCGTAGTTTTTAGCCCTCATATCAGCCCGACTTGCTTCATCACCTTAGAATTTTATTGCTCAGCTTTCAAAACCAACAAAATTTAAGTCTTTAATGCAAACATCGCGCACATAAAATAGCTTTCCAGGCCCGAAACGGTTATCGGGACTTTCAAGAAACGGGCCCCAGGGGTGGTACTCTACCGTTCCCCTAAGAGTGACGTGCATTTGTGTGAATGAGTCACTTAAAACCCAGTGGATAGATTTTCGTGATAAGGTGCAGTCATGCCTTTTATTTGTGCTTACTGACTAGCGAGGGAAGACAGAGGAAGACAGTAACAAGGCCCAAATTGAACATGATACTACTTCCATCACCAAATGAACCTATGTTATAACATTGTTCACTTTCTCTAATGGGAAATAGTCAAGACCCTGGCAAGAGATTTCAATTCCTATATCTATAATCAGTTTTGATTTGATTCTAAGTATTGTATTAACCAAGTGTTTATTAATGGCCTGAAAGATATAAAGTTGTGTAGTTGAAATAAGAACAGTCACTTTTTCTTTCAGCAACGCAGGAGTTTAAGAAACTCTTTCCTGAAGGCTCTATTCATGACGCCATATATAATCGGGTTGATCCACAAACTACACGCACAAGCCAAAGCTGTAAAGGATTTCCAAAACGACGGTACGCTATGTTGAGAAACTGTTTGTAAGAGCTGTACAACTGTCCCGGGAATCCAACAAATCCAGCACGCAAAGACTGCAGCAAGGAGAACTCGAGATACTTGGACCTCGTGTGTTCTCTCAGTTCCTCGCATGTTTTCTTCTTGTAGTGACGGAATGACGGCAGAATTGTGCCGTCTAATGGCGCGATAAACGCTTCCATAACAGTACAAGATAATGCACATCGGAATGGCAACAAATGCAGAACCAAGGGTGAAAGCCAAAATTTTCTCCGCTCTAAAACTTGTAACTTGACAGAACGTAAAGTGGGGATGCCACTGGTAAGAAACAGAAGCTAAAAAATTGGCTGGCAAGCAAGTGATAAGGGTAAATAGCCACACGAAGAGGATTGAAAAGACAGTTTTCTTTTTTGTGAATAAGGTAGGATAATATTGTGGTTTCACAATACAAAAGTAGCGATTGACAGCCGTAAGTGCCAAAATGCCTGTCGACCCCAGAGCCCAAATATAAAGCAGAAAACCCTGAAACTGGCAGTAGTTGAAACCAAACGGCCACTTGCGTAAGCTGGAGGCAACTGCGCTGAACGAATATCCAAACAAAGTTGTAATCAGGTCTGTTATTCCCAAAGAAAACACGTAACAATTAGTGATTGTTCGCAATCTCCTGTTTCGGAGGAAAGCGAGGCAAACTAGCGAGTTTCCAGCGAGTGCCAAAACTGAAGATAGAAATAAAATAAAGGAGTGTATAGTGATCGCTGGTAAATTTCTTGTATCTTCACAGTCACTAGATCGATTCATGTTTTCCGCACAGAGACGTTTTCTTATGGTGTTTACACGTTTATCAATCCCAAACTGACTCACAAAGTCAGTATAACGTTGAATTCAGGTATTCGACGTGGTCGGTTGGATCTGTCTTCGTTTCCAAAGTAATCATTTTACCTTGCAAGCGAACATCACAAAGTGAATAAAATTGAATATTTGAGAGTGGGTTCAAAAGAATACTATGTACGTGGTGTGTTCAAATAATGCTGGAAGCTGTGTTTTGAAATTGATTTTTGCATTTTGTGGAAATTTTAATTATAGGACACCCGAAAATTTGTTCTGTTTAAA
Source organism: Siderastrea radians (assembly GCA_964017195.1). Lineage (NCBI taxonomy): Eukaryota > Metazoa > Cnidaria > Anthozoa > Scleractinia > Rhizangiidae > Siderastrea > Siderastrea radians. Next base: position 33,576,881 of record OZ024894.1, read on the forward strand.
TTTGGATGGCTTATGTACCAAAGCGGAGTGATGCAAATTAACTGCTGATTGCTTTCTTTGAACAACGCTTTCTCTTGAGAGGAAACTAATTTTACCAGCTTCCCTATATTTTTTTCAACTAAAGAATAATTTAAAAAGCTTCGAAATTGATTTTCGCATATTGATCCTTAGTTAAGCGAGCCAAGTTCCTCCATTGTTTTCAAACAATTTCCTTCGCCGAGGCCAGGAAAGAGTTTAAAAAAACGACATAAAAAAGTTTAAGACGTTCCCTCTTTTATACTCTTTCGACACATTAAAAATGTCTTCTGTAAACATTGGGCTAAACGAACTTGGTTTCATTACTTTCGAAAAGTTATGTTGTGTGCCCCTGGAGATTGTAATACGTTGATTGATATTTGCCAAGATTCTAAATTGTTTCTTCCAAGTCTGTGTTACAATTGATTAGCCTAAGAAGGAAACGTCAGTAGGCTTTCAACTCCTACATTAATTGGGAAGGAATGCATTATTTGACCCATTCGTGCCCGGGACTGCCGTCATCCTTACCATTGCGGACCTACATTTTTACCCTTATTCACGTGATAAGCGAGGAGCGAAACATGTTGTCATTCGCCATTTTGAACATTGTTGAACTCAGCCGGTCTGTTTGGATGTAGATGCCTAGATGTATTCTTGATTTATTTAGACTCAAAAACAGTCAGAAAGTAGTGTATGTCCGCATTTCGCCTTTCGGTTTCATATTTTTGGTAAGTGTAACCACAGGCAGCCCGAGCTCACACCTCGAGAAAGCGAGGAATTTATAAATTATTTATGGTTCTCGAGCCGGGACGTGACCTTCAAGAGAGACCGGTATTGGGTTACAAGCGGCCGTTAACAATTTGAGACTATGTATGGGGAATAAAATATCGTCGATTTCGAACGTGGAATAAAACTCAATTTCAACACTTTTTTAGTGAGATGGTTAAAACTAACTTACCTCTTGCGTCTTTGTGTGTTTTTTTGGGCTTATTTCATCGTTTTGGGCTTTCTTTGTCATGACTGTTACTACCTTCAGAAGACGAAGTCAAGGCACCACACTGTTTTAGGCTGAAGATTCGAACTTGTCGACTCGAAGGCGGTTTACAGCCGGAAAAAACATCCTATCGCAGATGTTTTCGGCCAGAGGTAAAGCTCTAAGATCTCTGCACCTCGTAAAATATTCGTTCGCCAAATATCCCCGCGCATTTTCCTGAAAATGAGCATTTTCTCACTCCGTGTCCAAAATCCCTTCTTTCGGCAAACGCTAATGATTTTGAAAATCGACACGAGGCTTGGGTCCGAGGTCAATTTTCTCTCGACCAAGGGCGGTACAGGAGAATTGAATCAAGCGTAAATCCAGTTGAAAAGGACACAGGAGATACTGCATCAGTTGGTTTAACGTTGTGTAACACATTTTTTAGGTTTTTATCTCACTGGTTTGGTATATACTAAAACTATTATTACCGTCAGTAGCTGTACATGAATTGACTGAATTGACTTTACCACCCTCGGTCGAGAGAAAATTGACCTCGGACCCAAGCCTCGTGTCGACTTTCAGAATCATTAGCGTTCGCCGGAAAGAAGGGATTTTGGACACGGAGTGAGAAAATGCTCATTTTGAGGAAAATGCGCGGGGATATTTGGCGAACGAATATTTTACAAGGTGCAGAGATCATAGAGCTTTACCTCTGGCCGAAAAAATCTGCGATAGGATGGATTTTCGGGCTGCGAACCGCCTTTGAGTCGACAAGTTCGAATCTCCGGCCTAAAACAGTGTGGTGCCTTGACTTCGTCTTATGAAGGTAGTAACAGTCGTGAAAAAGAAAGCCCAAAACGATGAAATAAGCCCAAAACAATACACAAAGACGCAAGAAGTAAGTTAGTTTTATTCATCTCACTAAAAAAGTGTTGAAACTGAGTTTTATTTCACGTTTAAAATCGACGATATTTTATTCCCCATACAAAGTCTCAAATTGTTAAAGGCCGCTTGTAACCCAATACCGGTCTCTCTCGAAGGTCGTGTCCCGGCTCGAGGACCATAAATAATTTATAAATTCCTCGCTTCCTCGAGGCGTGAGCTCGGGCTGCCTGTGGTGTAACGTTATTCCTAGAAAACTTGGACTTTGACCTGGGTCGATCTAAACCGGGTCCTGATCTAAACTGGCGGCTATTTTGCTCTGTACAATTAATGAAAGTATGGAAGTAGAAAGTTATATCGTATCGTATTGTTTTCTTAGACAATAAACACTACTCCAAATTGTCTCTCTCCACCCAGGTGTATAAATGGGTGCCAGTGAACTGTTAGGGAATCCTAGGAGAAAAGCTGTGGGTAAACCTGCGATGGACTAGCATCCCATCCAGAGGGGAGAGTAGTGATGCTTCTTGTCGTTTTATGCTAAAGAAACCCGAGTTAAGCAGCCCCGACCCTGATGAACCTTATGGCTCGTTCAATCCAGTGGATTGGACACAACACTTTCCCTTACATATGCCTCCTAAGTATAACTAGTAGTTTTAATGTAATCAGTTAGTTTTCCTTTCCACAATGCAGTAATCTTTGAAATTCTTTCCTCATAGCTCGATTCATGATGCCATATATGATGGCGTTGATCCACAAACTACAACCAAGGGCCAATGTGCATAACGATTGCCAAAATGATGGTACATCAACTTGAGCAACCCTTAGCAAGATGTGCACAGTTGTTGCAGGAATCTAACAAATCCAAAATGCAAAAACTGCAGCAAAAAGAACTCGAGAAACCTGGATCTCGCGTACGTGCGCGGCTCGTCGACTGTTTTCCTGACTCAGAGATGGAATGACGGCCGCATTGTGTCGTCTTATGGTGCAATTAACTCTTCCAGAACAGAATAAAATTATGCACATCAGTAGGCCAATAAATACAGATCCAATCGTAAAACTCAAAATTTTCTCTGTTTTGGCTTCAATACTTGTCACTTGACAGAATATGAAGTTAGAGTCCCATCGGTATGAAACAGAGGCCACAATTTTGGCTGTCAAAGAAGCAATAAGGGTGAATAACGACACAAGAATATTGAAAAAATAGTTTTCTTCTTTGTGAAGAGAATAGGGTAATACTTTGGTTTCACAATACAAAAGTAGCGATTTACGGCCGTTATACAAAAGTAGCGATTTACGGCCGTTAGTGCCAAAATGTTAGTCGATCCTAGGGACCAAACGTAGACAAGAAACCCTTGGAATGTGCAAAAGTTGAAACCAAATGGCCACTCACGCAAGCCGGAGGCAACTGTGGTAAATGAGTATCGAAACATGGCCGTAAATAGGTCTGCTACTGCCAAAGACAAAACGTCGAAATTGGTGATTGTTCGTAACCTTCGGTTTTTGTAAACAGCCAGGCAAACGAGAGAGTTTCCTGTGAGCGAGAGCACTGTCGTAAAAGTAAGAATAACAGTGTGTATTATGACCTTCGGCGGGCTTCTTGTGTCTTCCATGCTTTAAACCATATTGTCTTCCTGAAACGTTCCATTTTCAGCTTAAATACTCTCCTATCACAAATTCAATCACAAATTCTATTTTCAATGAGATTGGTTTATTTTGTTTTGACGTATTTAATATCCAGTTTAATCATGTGCCTACATGTTTACATTTCCAATCTCTGAGGGAAATTTGTAAAAATTGAACATTGATCCTAGATTGTGTGATAGGTTCAATAATTTGTTTCGTAATGGAATTTGCATTGAAAGATATATCAAAATTCGCTTTGTTTAAATTTACGAGGGTATACCAAAGTGGAGACATAAAATGAAAATGCTATTTTGCTGTGCTTTTTAAACCGCAAGGCGAGATAATGTTACGTCTTTTGTGTTAGGTTCTGCTAAGACAGTAGACTTTCTATTTGATTTTCGCAAGCAGGTGTCATTACTCAGCTTCTATTTGGTCATTGTTTTCTTGGCGTTGGCGTTTGGTCCCAAGCACGTACTGTAAATGTTGAACCTTACTTCCGCAAAAGTTTTGGTGGCGAAAACTTGTAAATGATGCAATATTTTCTATCGATAATGGCCCATCTAACATTCGCCTTGATGATAACATGCGTAAGAATGTGTTAAGAGCAGAAGCATGTCAATTAATGTCGGTCAGGAAAGGCAAACTGTGTGCATCTCCTTTGCATCTTGTATAGTTCTTACCGATAATGGTCCTGCGCCGTAGACAGTCCCCGTTAACAAACAAACAGAAACTCATTTTCAGCTTCAAATGACAGGAACTTTTAAATTGACGAATATATACTAACACAACACCAAAATGAAATAATCTGTGTTTACATTACCAAGCATTTGACTAAACATATGCTAGTAAGATGTCCTGGCAATCGAATTTTCGGTAAATTTTTCAAAAAAGCTCGCAAGGCAAGAAAGAGAAAGAGAATGGAATTATTAAAAGCGTATGAAATTAGATCCTTGAAATAAATCTTTTTACAAACTAGCAAAAATCAAATCAGATTAATTTTAGAACTTTTAGAAGAGAAAAGGACAGCGGGGACGTGCAATTTTGAGAGCCAGGGCAAGGTGGCATGAACACGGCCGAGAGAAGAGTGACATACTTTTTGAGTCTGAAGAAAAGAATTCATATCCGTAAACATACAGTATAATTTTAAGTGGGGTGATTACGACCGATCCATAAACAATTTTAGAAAGCGGTAAAAAATTTTATAAAGATCTGTATTCAACTAAACAAGATTTTTAGACGCAGTGGAGGGTGAATTGTTTTTGAAAATGAGAACATACCGAATCGATCTGTCTGAAGAAGTCACCCATGTTTGTGAAGGCAGGGTAAAAATGGAGGAAATTTCGGAATTTTTAAACACTTCTAAGGACAATAAAGTTCCCGGTATCGATGGTTTACCTAGTGAGTTTTATAAAACGTTCTGGCACCTTCTTGGAGATAGCTTAGTTGATTCTTTCAATGAAGCGTTTAATTCAGAATTTTTATCTACTCCACAGAGGCAGGCGATTGATACACCCATTGATAAGAAAGATAGAACATTGTTAAATAACTGGAAACCTATTTCATTACTAAATATAGATGTTAAGTTACTGTCTAAGGCTTGAGTCTTTCGAAAAGGTCCTACCTAATATAATTCGTAACAATCAAAGCGGCTACGTGGAGGGAAGATTTAGTGGTAAAATTATCCGTAAAATTGATGATAATATGGAGTTTACAAAGTCTGAAGGAATAAGGGGCATTTAAGCTTTTTTGTTGTTTGATAGTATTGAAGGGAAATTTTTATATAAATGTTTAGTAGTCTTTAATTTTGGTCCGGACTTTAAGAAATGGGTCTCAGTATTGTAAACGGATACCTCTAGCTGCGATCCTTTATTTTCATATTTTTTTGTTATAGCTGTAGAGTTTTTAGCGATAGCCACTAGAACGAACAACGAGATTAACGCCATAATTCTAGGAGATAACGAAATTAAACTATTACAATCACAGGTAGCCAAGGCCTTTTTTTGACTGGAAATCAATAAAATTTTATGGAATAGACAGTTTTTCTTTGTTGATATCTTACTTTTTTTGCTATTTGGGGCAATGGTTTGCTCTCCGAGGAAGAATAAGAGTCTTTCTAATTTTTGTTCCCGATTAGTATTATAATATTATGCAAGGTTGCACACCAGTCTGCCATTTCACCCGCACAAAAGCATACATCTTTTCACTAACAAACAAGGGGGTTAGTTTCTAAAGAAACTGTGGTGCTGCGTCGGTGGGGACGTGGAACACAAAATTTGGAATTTATCAACTGAGTTGATAAGGTAAATTGGCCACAGTAAAGAGATTGAAAGCTGACGTTTCGAGCGTTAGCCCTTCGTCAGAGCGAATCAAGGAATTGTGGGTTGCACTTCGTTTATATGGAGAGTGGTGGAGCTACGCTATTGGTAGGAACATGGCAACGTGAAAAACAAGAATAAATTAGTTGAATGAAAAGCGTTCGTTGATACCGTGGGGATTAAGTGTGCCGATTTGAAAAGTGAACTTTTGTTCTAGATTTTTACGGTTTTCCGTGTTACCCTTTTGTAGGGAAAGGACACAGATCGTCATGTGCTAGCTAGAATGATTAGGGAGATTGAAATGTCGGGCGACTGGTTTGGATGCCTCCTTGTCATTTCTTTCAACGTCTCGTAGGTGTTCGCGGCGTTCTCTCAATTTCTTAGACTTCGATGTTTACGTAGTGATGACTCCGATTTTTCCAACAAATCAGAGGAAATGCGCCATTTCTTCAAGAAGCGCGGCTTTCCTGATTCTGTTGTCAACACGGCGCAACACCTTGCTCAACAGATTGATCGACAGTCAGCACTGCAAACGTCACAGAGGGAAAAGAACGAGAGAATTCCATTTACACTCACTAACCATCCACATAGCTTGGCAGCCAAAAACATCATTTTAAAGAACTTTAAGTTACTCCAAAGTGACAATGAAACAGGAAGAATCTTTTCACAGCCCCCATTGATTTCATTCAAACGCGACAAAAACATAGGGAACTTTCTAGTTAGAGGTGTACGTAAAGCCTTTTTCCCACATACACGAATTTTCGTACGGTCGACCACGATTTTGGAATTTTTAAAAATCGTGGTCTACCCTGGCAATTTGCGCGCGAAATTTTAAGGTCACTCGAGTGCCACGTCTTGTGAAGAAGGTAATAAGACGCTAGCAAGACGACGTCATGATGTGGTACAGTAATTATACGGCATTACCACGGCATTGCTGCGAATGACTTGGGTACAGTTACGATATCATTATGATTGGTCACGGCGTACAACGAATAAGGAAGAGGGTGCTACTACTACAGTACGGCTTCACTACGATGTGCCAAGAGGCCAGTGTCACTTTTCCCATGATCCATGTAGTCACGTGGTACAAACAGGAAGTGAACAGGGTTTTTGATCAGGAAGTGAATTTGGTTCTTGTTGACGTCTTGCCAGTATCTTGCTAGATCGAGCTGGGTCGTCGAACCATCGAAGTGGCATCGTCCTGGCATCTTGGCGTAGTCTTGGCTTGCCGTCGGTGAGGTGTCCAATGTACTTGATCACGAATCACCAAGATGCTGTTGCGGTCGACCACGGCAACGTTACGGTGGTATTACGATGCTACTACGAAGGTGTTACGTTTGTATAAGAATTTGTTTGTGCTACGATGCACCACGATTTTTTTGGACATGTCCAAAAGCATCGTGGTCCTTTCAGGTGTCGTCACGGTCCACTAAGGCGCACCACGAATTGCTACGGTCGACCTCGAATTTCGTCCCGACGCCACTGCGATTTTTAAAAATTCCAAAACCGTGATCGACCGTATGAAAATTCGTGTATGTGGGAAAGGGGCTTAAATCTGATGATCAACCGAGTACTTTTAAATGCGCGCGCAAACGATGCAACACTTAACAGAACCCAAGCGATCGATTAAAATCACTAATCGTTTTACAGCAACCTCCGCAAATGTTGTCTATTGCATAACATGCAGTTTATGCAAAAAGATATATATTGGTGAAACAGGGAGAAGACTAGGCCACCGTTTCCGTGAACTTCTACGAGACGCTCCCTTGTTTTCCATGTTCCTACCACTAGCGTAGGTCCACCACTCTCCATATAAACGAAATGCAACCCAAAATTCCTTGATTCGTTCGGACGACGGGCTAACGCTCGAAACGTCGACTTTCAATCTCTTCACAGTGGCCAATTTACCTCTTTTCACTAAATGAACTATATTTCCTGAAATGCGCCAATTCCACTCACAATTTACTCACGCCAGAATAAATCAATAGTGAAAAAAAATTATACTCCAAAAAAGTTCCATCTTTCCCAACGTTTGTAACCATAAAACGGCAATATTTTGAGCTTCTTGCACAAGAAATCGAATGTCGGTATTCGTCCGCCGACGCAATTTTCCCTTTCGTAAACGGTCGTTGCCATTTTTAAGACACTTAGAAAATTTTTTAACTATTATTGAAAGTTTTTCTACTAAAAAGAAAGACATTCACAACCCAGATTCGAACCCGGTCCTTTCATATCCTAATCTCTCTCCCTTACCACTACACTACCACGCCAATCCGCCACAATTCCGAAAAATTAAAGTATATACTGTCTTTCATAACTGATACATCTAAAATAAGTGACCCTAGCCCTTTCCCGGACTTTTAACGTAAATTCAACTTGGGCTTCAATTTTGTTCTTTCTAAGACTATTCCAAAGTTTATTTGTTGCCTTATTGTACATTAATCCAGAGCATATATTACTTCTACCATGACTAAAGGCTTGGTTACCAATGATGGCATCGACCGTCAAAAATGGCAACGACCGTTTACGAAAGGGAAATAGGCTCCGCCGACCTCTGCGCACAAATATATTTATATTATTTGCCGGCCGGGAGGTCCGTATTGAGAAAAACTGTGCCAGAGGTCTTGAGTACGGCCCGAGGCCGCAGGCCGAGGGCCGTGCTCAAGACCGAGGGCACAGTTTTTCTCAATACGGACCGACCAAGGCCGGCAAATAATATTTTAATTTTTTTCTTGTTGTTTTTCAAAAGTTAAACGTGTCTTGTTGTTTTCGGAAAGCAACGTTTTGCAAGCGCGCGTAAAATGAACCATGAAACGAAGCCGTTTGTGACACCAGAGCAGCAAAATACGCTTTTTTACTCTGTTAAAACTCAGAAATCACAGGAAGCAATATAACTAAAAGAAACCCCTTTATTTTCCCAAATTTCGATACATGTAGCTAACTCCTGCTCGATTTACTCAAATGTTTGTCGAAAGGGAAGAGGCGATTTACATTGTACAACCTTCGGTATTTTAACAAGAAATTTTGGAAAGAAAGTTTTTAACGACAATGTACAAAAAATTTCAGAATTCTAAGTTTCGGAGAACGTTTTAAAGATTTTAAAGGTTTTAAAAACCCATTACAAATTTTTTGTTATTGCCGCAGAGACCGTTCCGTTGACCGCGGTCAAGATCGGAAAATTCCGCCCGCTCCCGGAACCAATCAGATTGCAGGATTTGGTTCATCTTGCCCGCTCACGCGCTGAGAAAAAAATAAATGCAAATATGCCAATCTAATCTGGCTGTTCTCTTCGTATTGGACAATTCGCACACTAGCGCAGACATCACAAAATCTACTGTGTCGGAATTTGCGCTTGCTTACCTTTCACACCTCCCAGACATAGTAGATTTTGTCATGTCCACGCTATTGTGCGAATTGTCCAATAAGAAGAGAACAACTTCATTAGATTAACATATTTGCATATATTTGTGCGTAGAGGTCGGGGGACGAATACCGAATACCGACATTTCATTTCTTGTGCAAGAAGCTCGAAATATTGCTGTTTTACGGTGACAAACGTTGGGAAATATGAAACTTTTCCGGCGTATAGTTGTTTTTTGTCTATGGATTCATTCTGGTTTGAGGAAATTGTGAATGGAAATGGCGTATTTCAAGACATATAGCTCATTTAATAAACAGACATTTGCTTGGTTCATAATTATAGGGCTCATTAGGAGGATAAATCAGGAGGACGCTTATTTTTGCTCGGAGAGCGAAACTTTGCCCCAAATAGCAAGCTAGCAAGAAACAAACAAAGAAACGCTGTTAGTTTAATAGAATTGGCTCGATTTTCAGTCAAAACTAAAGCTTTGGCCACCTGTGTTACAATATGCAGACGATACAGCTGGTGTTTTAAGAGATGAAGAATGTTTGGGTACACTTTTAGAGCTCATAGTGTACGACAATTGTAAGGTTATAGCATGGAGAAACAAGTCCCTCGTTCAGTCTGAACGATTCGTAGTTTTTTTTAAATATAAAAGCATTTCTCGTCAGTTTAGTCAATGCGTGTTGCTAAAGGATGAACATATGTATTTGTTTATTAAAAAGGAATGGCTTAATTTTGATAATATCGAACATGAAGAGAATGAGTTTAAGTTAAGTTAAATGTCTTGTTTTTCGTTTATTGCTAATGCACCGTGAGGTCGCATTTTTTATTAAAGGCAATATAATAATGTAGAACGAATTGGCTTGACATCGCCATCGTCGTTGTTGGTTTTATCTATTTAATTACAAATATTCACAGAGAATATGTGCATTTATTTGTAGGTTCTACTTATTCATTACTATGTTCTATATAGAGCATACCAGTGAGGCTTTCAAACAAAGGAAAACAAAGCCTCATCAGTATGATCTATCTCATAGAGCATACTAGTAAATGCAGAAATTCCCTATGAATACTAATTTTACCTCACAATTTCCCTGTGCTTTAAAGCGCACGACACTTTAACCAAGAGTTTTTCAATGTGCATTACAATAGTTGAATTAAAAATGTCATTGAAACTTATAGGGCATCAACTATAAAAAAGAAAAGAATCGTAAACTATTTAGATGGGTACACCACCAGAGTGTACCCACCTAAATAGTTTTCTTCGCTTGATAGATTGGCTAGTTCCCCTGACATCCAACGAGAGTGTTTTTAGTTGAAGTGGTTCCGATCTGAGTGCAGCCATTTAGCGTAGAGGAATAAAGTAACAAATTGTAAGTTCCTACCTGCAACTCTTAAATTGCGGTGGAAAGCAAGCGACAACGTTGACTGATCGATGGAAACGATTAAGTAGTTTATGAGAGAACTTTGACACCACTAAAGACAAAAATAACAGCAAGCAAAAGAAAACACACTGCACGCAATAAGCAGTTGAGCCATGAGAATCCTTTGCAGCTCGATCACTAGATAGATAATTCGATTTGTGTCCTGACTGAGACGATAGCTTTGCTAAGAGAACCCGAACGAAAGCCGACGGAAGAGATATCTATGTAAAACAGTTTCTTACACATTTAGGCTCCGGAAATAATTACTCCTAAAGACATTTTGTGGCATACATCGTTGTCCATTGATGTAAAGTTTATTGTGGATTAACTTCGCGTCTAGACCAATTTTTTTGGCGTCTCTAAAAATTGTAACAAGACGTTTTCTTTCGTCGACAGGTTCCTTAGGAAAGTCACGAGCAATCGCAAAATGTGTTCCTCGAAAATTTTATTGCTTTTGACAGAGCAAATTTTTTGTCCTTGTGAATAGTAAAGTTAGCGATAACTGTTCTTGGTTTCCCTTCAGAGGTTTTCCAACTCGATGAACACGTTCGAACGAGACGTCATTAGGGTTAGCTACGGTGGAGCGCCGAGAAGTACATCCGTCTTCGCTTAGAGCTGGGCCCAGTCTCTTCGTGGCAATATTTGTTTTAAGAGTATCAAATTTCCAAGGGGCAACTATCTAACCTTTAGGAGATGTAGCTTCGTTTATATTTGCATTTTATTTTTACTTGACTCTTAAATCTTGTAACATCCAATGTAGTGATAGATGTAAAGTGTGACAATCCTGTACTAATAGAGTCATTGTTTTAAAAAAAGCCATCTATCAACCAAGCGGCTTGTTAATACTACACCCTGCGTTGCATAATTAGTAATGTTAGAGGAAGTTATCCTACTTTCGGCAACGTAGCAGTTTTAGAAACTCTTTCCTCATGGCTTTATTCATGACGCCATATATAATCGGGTTGATCCACAAACTACAAGCAGTAGCCAATGCCGTACATGATTCCCATAACGACGGTACAGTAAGTTGAAGAGCTTTTTGTAAGAACGTTACAACTGTCCCGGGAATCCAACAAATACAATATGCAAAAACTGAAGCGAGAAGAACTCGAGATACTTGAACCTCGTGTGCTCTCTCGGTTCCTCGAATGTTTTCTTCTTGCAGTGACGGAATGACAGCAGAATTGTTCAGTCTAATGGCGCGATAAACGCGTCCGTAACAAAACAGAATCACGCACATTGAAATGGCAAAAAAATGCAGTTCCTAGCGTGAAAGCCAACATTTTCTCCTACACTTGTAACCTGACAGAATGTATAGTGGGGGTGCCATTGGAATTTTACACTGACCACAAAAAATTTGCTGTCAAACAAGAAATAAGGATAAATAGCCTCACGAAGAAGATTGAAAAGACGGTTTTCTTTCTTGTGAATAGAGCTGGATAATACTGTGGTTTCACAATACAAAAGTAGCGATTAACGGCTGTTAGCGCCAAAATGCCAGTCGACCCTAGAGCCCAAATGTAAAGAAGAAAACCGTGAAATTGACAGAAGTTGAAACCAAACGGCCACTTGCGTAAGCCTGACGCGACTGCGCTAAAAGAATATCCACACACAGTTGTAATCAGGTCTGTTATTGCCAAAGAAAACACGTAGAAATTAGTGGTTGTTCGTAATCTCCTGTTTCGGTGGAAAGCAAGGCAAACTAGCGAGTTTCCAGCGATTGACAAAACCGACGATAGAAACAAAATGAAGGTATGTATGGTGACCGCTGGTACTTCTCTTGTATCTTCACTGGTTTGAATCATGTATATATGCCTTCTACAGTTGAATCACAATTTTGGTTGTATTCAGTTATTTGTTGTTTTAGCTTGCGCTGCCTCTGTATCCAATGCAATAATTGCCGCAAGTGTTAACATCGTCGATTTCGATTCTACCTCGTTACCATGCCAGGAGATCTCATGAGATTGCTTGCGCATGCGCATGATCAGTGCTTTGTATGCTTCGATCAGAGGAAGACGACATTGAATATTTTGGCTGCAAAATAGGTTTTTTTTTTCCTTCAGTTCACAGTATTACAACCCCTACTGCAGCAAAAAACACGAAGGGTCGTGGTTTAAGTACCTTGACACCTTTTTTATCTCGTATTTACTTGTTGGAGTGGGAAAAAATCGACAACAGAACGACGCCGCTCACAGCAAGCACATGGTGAATTCTGTGAGTTCGAAAAACTCCACTCTGTCAAATCTCGAAGAGAATCTCTTCAGTAGGATGGATGAGAATACTAGTCTCCTAAGTGAGACAACAACCAGACAGCGAACTGCTGAACACCAGGTAAATGACGAGATTATTTATGAAGCGGTCACTGGTGATGGCGCCAAAACCGCCATTGAATGCGTCACGGCCGATTTTCATCGTCGCGTTTCCCCTTCGGTGGAAAAGAAGAGGGGAGAAGTCAAGGCAGCCGTTGCAGAAAATAGACCAAAACAGGTCTTGACTCAGTCAGGAAAAACGGCAAATAAGCCAACGAATAAGAAAGGCGCTAAAGTCGCCCCCATCACGAGTCCAACGCAGAAAACTGTTCGCACATAAAAAGGCAGGAAAACTGCAAGAGCATAGACATCATCTACTGCACAAACTGTTAACATGACACAGTTATCAGATATTTTACAATCGTCGCTTTCCACTGTTTTCTCTGGATTAACAGAGTCAATGAAGACAGGCTTTGCCGATTTAGGAAAGCTGATACAGGACACAAGAACAACTGAAGACAAGGAGATCGGTTCTGAGTCCAAGCTCTCGGACGATGAAGGCTCTGACAAAAACGAGCCCGACGAGCCATCAGCAAAACGTCAGAAAACAGCCGACTCTAACCCGGCTATAATCGAGAAGCTCACAAAAGATCTTGCTCTTGAGGATGAGAAAGGACCAGACATCGATACACAATTGGCAGGGTTTGTGCACAAACTTCTTCGTGAAGCAAAACCAAATGAAACAAAACTAAACGAGCTCAAGAAGTAGTATATCCCTCCAAGCAATTGTGAAAGTCTGTCTGAAACAAGAGTGAACTCTAATATTTGCAACAACCTAGGCGAAACAGCAAGATCAAATGATCTGAAACTTCAAAAGGTCCAAAAATATCTTATCAAAGGTTTGACTGCTGTTGTTACAGTCATTGATTCACTCATTAAAGACGAGCCAAACTCGTCCAAAGAGGATAACATTGGAAAATTAATGGATGCTGTTATTCTGTTAGCTAATGCTAATACTGAAGTGAATTTGCGTCGGAGAGAAAGGCTCAAGCCTGAATTACATCCAAGTTATCGGCATTTGTGCAATCCTTCTAACACCATAACTTCCCAATTATTTGGGGACGACCTCCCAAAAGCTGTCAAGGACATTGCCGAAGCTAATAGGATAAGTTCCAAGATACATGGTGATAGGAGATCAGCAGACAGAAGGGACAAGAGGCAAAGATCAAGGCATTTTGCAGGCTCCAACAGCCGTACTCCTTACAGATCAATTTCTTACTATACATCAGGGTCAAAAAACTACCATCGCCCCCCTTTCTCGAACAGGAAAGAGGGGGCCAAGAAGAGGCAGCAACAGCAACAGGAGAAAACCCAGTGAAGGAACCTTTATCTAAATCACCACCTGAAAAAGATCAGGTGAGTTTAACTACATTTCAAGCTACTGTGATAGCTGGCAGAACAAAATATTTTATTCCTGCTTGGCAGGAGATCACTGCAGACAAGCAAATACTGGAGATGGTACAGGGCTGCCTATTGAATTCATAAGTATGCCAAAGCAACTCTCCAGTGCTTATCCATTTTCACATAACCCCGTTGAACGAGAAATTATAAGCAAACAGGTTGACAAGCTTCTAACTAAAGGGGTTATTGAAGATACCACCCATTTAGAGGGTGAATTCATTTCTAGTATATTTGTTAGGAAAAAGAAAGACAACACTTACAGAGTGATTTTAAATCTTAAAGATTTAAATTACAACATTGAAAAGAAACATTTTAAGATGGATACTTTCTTATCTGCAGTGAATCTTGTCAAGCAAAACTGCTACATGGCATCTGTTGATTTGCGGGATGCCTACTATACAATCCCGATAAGTATAAAATACAGAAAATATTTAAGATTTGAATGGCAAGGGAAACTATACCAATACACTTGCTTGCCAAATGGGTTGTCATCTGCCCCTCGATCCTTTACAAAGATCCTAAAACCAGTTTACAACTCACTTCGCAGTAAAGGCCATGTTAACGTTGGCTACATAGACGATTCATATCTCCAAGGAGATACCTATGAGGAATGTAAACACAATGTTCAGGATAGCGTGAATCTTTTTGAAAAATTGGGTTTTCTGCCTCATCCTGAAAAGTCAGTCTTTGAGCCCACTCAAATAATACCTTTTCTCGGTTTTGTAATAAACTCAGTCACCATGACAATAACTCTTACCCCTGAAAGGCTCTCAAAGTCAGCATGGCATGTAAAAAGCTGTTAGCTAAATCAGAATGCTCAATTGTAGAGGTGTCACAAGTGATAGGTCTACTGGTGGCCAGTTTACCAGCTGTTCAGTATGGGTCGCTACACTACAGGCATCTTGAAATAGACAAGAACATTGCCCTTAAAATTGCTAAGGGAAATTGCCAGGACATAATGTGCTTATCCCCAGCTGCCAAAGCAGACCTGGGCTGGTGGGTAGACAATGTCTTGTAGTCCAATAATCCGATTTCACATGGTAAAATTGATATTGAAATTACATGTGATGCTTCCAAAAAAGGCTGGGGAGCAGTTTGCAATAAGATTAGTACCCAAGGCCTTTGGACTACTAGAGAGCAGTCAAAACACATTAATGAGTTGGAACTTCTTGCAATTAAGTTTACCCTGAAAGTTTTTTAATCACAGTTGTCTGGGAAACATGTGAAAGTCCTTTCTGATAACACTACAGCTGTCTGTTATATAAACTCCAAAGGTGGGACTAAATCTCCATCGTGCAACGACATCACCTGTGATATTAGGTCTTGGTGCATTAATAACAACACATGGCTAACTGCCGCACACATCCCTGGGGTCCAGAATAAGGATGCAGACCGAGAGAGTAGAATTTGTAAAGGATCCTAGTCACCCACAGTGCTTTGCGCGCATCGAGTGAGAAATCCGCCATTTTCTATGCCATCTAAAATCAGTATTTTTTCACAATGAATTGAAATCCGGCTACATCCACGCCAATACGGCCAGTTTGGGCCTTCATTTACTTTCTTGGCCTTAAAAAATTAATAGCGGTTACATCTGGCCGGTTATTTTGGTGTTGTTTGCTGTTTTTCTCGTGAAATGTGCCAGACAACCGCAGGACTCTTAGCGGTTTATGCTCTCCTTCGCGTGGCAGTACCAAAACAGTCAAGCTTATGAAAGAAACCATTATTCAAGGACCTTCTTGGTTATTGCACTAGTCAAGCAAAAGATATCCAATAGATTGAAATGCTGGT
Source organism: Siderastrea radians (assembly GCA_964017195.1). Classification (NCBI taxonomy): domain Eukaryota; kingdom Metazoa; phylum Cnidaria; class Anthozoa; order Scleractinia; family Rhizangiidae; genus Siderastrea; species Siderastrea radians. The sequence goes on from OZ024894.1 coordinate 33,592,978, forward strand.
CAAGCTTATTCGCCGACATTTTACTTCATTACGGTGCGCGTTCTTCACGCGCTGAAATGTTTTGCTCTTCTAAATGTGACGACGGGACTCGCTCTGCAGTGCAGGTAGCGACGCTAAAGCGACAGCTTCAAAGCCTTCGATGCCTAAGAACAACACTTCAATTTTTTCCATAATCTAATCCCTGGAATTGCAGAAAAGGAGGAGAAAGAATGGTTTGCGAACAGAATCTTTGTAAATCAGATCTGTTAGCCGCAGTCGACACCTTAGCTAGCTGCAATACGTTTTGTTTTCATGGCAATATCATGTATTTTGAAAATTGAAATGAATATCCATCCTGTGCGATGATAACAAAGAAAATAAAAGCCATTAACCAAAGAGTTTCTTCTATTTGAAAGGAATGTAAAATGTTCTCGCTTTATCTAGCGTTAATTAAAACTAAATATAATGCGGTTCGGAGCGGTGGTCAGAGCGGCGTGATCGAGTGAGTTTTGGAAACATTTCTGCCCTCCGTGCATTCGCCTTTTGTGTTTTATGGTGATGGGAAAGTCAAGAATACCCAATTAAACAAGATTCCAAACCTTTGTGATTCTAGATTCGCTTGTAAATCATATTCCGCGAGCACTCGCTGAATATAGTTTGCTTTTGGGTAGGCGGACTGCGAGGCTGGCCGGCTTACGAACACAAACATTCTTTGAGTTCTAGGTTTTTGGACAGCCGCCAAAATGCGCTGAAAATAATCGAAAGCCCTTTTACTGGCACCAAGACCAAAAACAAGGGAAGAAATTTCAGCTTCAGGCCACAATTTATATTTTTACCAGTTGAGCTGTTGACGTTTTGTCACGTTCGACGAGTAATTTGATCGCAAATTTCAGATCAAAACAATAACAAAGGCGTGCCTGTCTAGGATCCTTTAAACCTCATAGTACTAGAGCTGCTGCAGTGTCAGCAGCAAGCAACGCCTCAGTGTCCCTTGATGAGATAATGAGTACTGCAGGTTGGTCATCAGAATCCACTTTTGCTAAATTCTACAACAAACCTGTAGTTAGATAGTCACAATTTGCATCCAGTGTACTTGGATCAGCTGAAGGTTAAACACCTAACTTCACGTTATAATTTCTACATTCAATAAGGTATGTTGAGTTGAGACAACTATTATCTTTGGACCATTTTTTCTTCGTTACTTATCGCGCGTGATTGGCTTTGAAATCTCATGGGATCTCATGGCATGGTAACGAGGTAGAATTGAAAAATTAAACGAGACTTACCTGGAAGTTGAAGTTTGATTGAAATTCTACCGAGTTACATAATGCCAGGGGATCACATGCCCTACCCACCCACCCTTGTGGTTACTACACGTTGTTTACACCACGCGCACCAAGTCTTCTAAGGCTGATCATGCGCATGCGCAAGCAATCTCATGTGATCCCCCTGGCATTATGTAACTCGGTAGAATTTCAATCAAACTTCAACTTCCAGGTAAGTCTCGTTTAATTTTTCAATTCGAATGGAATGAAACTGAATATTTGAGACTGGATTCAACAAACAAAACTAATGTAACATGTTCAAATGAAGCTCGAAGCTGTGTTTGTGATTGAGCCTCCCATTTAGTGGAGGTTTGAAATTTTGGTTTGTTTAAATTTGTAGGAGATAATACCAAAGGAGAGTCTAACAAATTAGCTGCTGATTGCTTTTTTCGAAGATCAAAAATAACAACAAAAAACAAAACAAAGCGAAACAAACGTGATATTTTCAAATGAAGCCCAAAGCTGTGTTTTGTGATTGTGCATTTAGTGCAAGTTGTAGTCATAGGATACCTGAAATTTTGGTTTCTTTAACTTACCGCCATTTTCACTACTACGCGACTTTTCTTTTCAAAACACCTCTGAGCACTTTGCAATACGCTTCCGTCAATCATACCTTATATGGGAAGTGTGTGATGTTACCGCAATTGAATTGAGCTCGAAGGAATAAAGATGGCGCCAAAGTATTCTGTAAATTTGCGCTGGCGAGTCATATATTGACTAGTAAGAGGTTTTTGAGTCGTTGATGTTGCAAGAATACTTCACGTTTGGCAGATATTTGTAAAGAAATTTCGACATTTCTTCAGAATTAAATACCCGCTCGGTGGATTATCCTATGCGGCGGATGGTAAGCTTGGGTTTAATCTCGTGAATAAGCTAAACCGAAGTGTGAAGTAAAAATTCTAACTTTTCTGGTTTGGGTTTTACAAGAAGAAAGGTACGTATGACTTGTTGCATTTTTTTGGAAGGAACACCGCTAATTCTAATCACCTATCACCCGAGGAATGGAATGAAAAACAAAGCATAAGCGCTTTATAACTTTTATTGTTCTACGTGAATGTTTACGCTGTGACATGATAGCATGAAAAATCTGAAAAATCGTTATTTATAAAAGCGGGAACGGGGAAATATCAAGGAAAATATTTCAGCACAGTTTATGTTTACTTCTTCGTTTATTGTAGCTCACTGTGATTACCAAAGAACGTGATAAGCGAAACAGGGCGATGTATCGTCGCAGGCCATCGCTAAATTTCACCGAGAACGGTTGCTATTATATGAATCAGAACTTCTCAGACTCATCTATAAATAGCAACTGTTCTCGGTGAAATTCAGCGATCCTGCGAAAATACATCGTCCTGTTTCCCTCATCACGCTCTTTGGCAATCGTCTTGAGTTATTACGAAGAAGTAAACTTGAAAGTAAGCTTATTAATAAATATTTTCCTCGATTCCCCGTTCCCGCTTGTAGAAATAACAATTTCCCTGTCATGTCACAGCGTTATATGTTTACATTCTCGAAACCTAGAACAACAAACGTTACAAGCGCATTATAAGCTGACGCTTTATTTTGTTTTTTCAATTCATTCCGGAGGTGATAGGTGATTAGAATTAGCAGTGTTCCTTCCAAAAAAATGCAACAAGTCATACGTACCTTTCTTCTTGTAAAACCCATTTTCTTCACGAATCGGTTGATCGCACGCCGATCATGATTCGTTTTCCCGTTGCATACTCTATCCACTCCTGAATTTCGTCCTCGTACACTTCGGGATACTGACAGATTTATACTCGTGGCGAATAACATGTCGTGTGCTATTTTCAGGTCAGAAAAGCTAGAATTATTACTTCACACTTCGGTTTAGCTTATTCACGGGTTTAAACGCACGCTTACCATCCGCCGCATAGGATAATCCACCGAGCGGGTATTTAATTCTGAAGAAATGTCGAGATTTCTTTACAAATATCTGCCAAACGTGAAGTACGCTTGCAACATCAACGACTCTTGAACCTTGTTAAACTCATCAGCCGAACTGTTTACATGTAGATGCCTAGTTTCTTGTTGTATTCTTGATTTACGTAGACCCGAAAACAGTCGGTAAGTACTTTGAATGTCCGCATTTTGGCTTTCGATTTCATATTTTTGTTTAGTGTTGAGTTATTCCTAGATCGATCTCAACCGGGTCGTGAACTAGACTGGTGATTATTTTGATCTGTACAATAAGTGGAAGTAGGACGATCACGTTCTGAGTTTTCGACATTTCATTTAAGTGGCATGTGAGCTGCATAATAGACACTACAAAGACACAGACATGAATTTATCCTGATTTTTACGAAACAACAGTTTTGGCGGTGACATTAAGTAGTTGGCTTTGCCCCCCAAAGGAGGTAGTGCAGTGGTCATCGCGTTGAACTTCGATCGGACTTTCGATCGGGAGATCGGAGGGTCGGTGGTTCGTGACTTGGTCTCTGCCTTATATCATATTGTTTCCTTAGACAAGAATCTTTATTCCAAATTGTCTCTATCTTGCCAGGTGTATAAATGGGTGCCAGTGAACTGTTAGGAAATCCAACCAGTAAAGCTGTGGGTAACCCTGCAATGGACTAGCATCCCATCCATGGGGAGTTTTGATGCACCTATTCGCTTCATACCACAGGAACTGGAGTAAAACGCCAGCCTTGATGAGCCTTATGGCTCGTTCAATTCATTGGAATGAGAATGAGGTCGATCACAAATTGTTTAATAGTGATTGCCATGTTGGCGTCCGATCTTACTACTCAGTTGTTCTATTGCGCAGTTGAACATGTAGATATTAAAAATTCATTGTATAAATGATATTATTTTAAATTATTCTATGAGCCATCATTCAACCAACTCCTGATAACGTGCCTCCTTTTTTAAGAATCTGTATCAGAAAAATGGCATTTTCTCTTCGCCATGTCACACCTTATGGAATTGAGTGATGTAGGCCGCGCGGATAAAGATTGACTTTTTCAAAATTTGGCTTAACAAATGAAAAAATATTGTAAGCGTTTTAGACACCAGAAGCGACCATTTGGACATCGTGTTGATGACTTAAAGTAAACATAGTTCTCAGTACTGTGTATTGAATTTTGCACTTAACTAATCCGTTCAAGTTGTCTTTCAATAACTTAGGACGTTAGCAACATCAAAAAAAAAATCCGGAATTTTTGAAAAAAGTTTTTTAAACCGATCTGATTTTTTTCTTCTACATTTTCGGTGACTTCTGTCCACCTTCATCAGAGGTTAACTGAAAGTTCGTTGATGATCGCGCTTAGAAGCTCGTGCGTTGTTGATGACGTCCCTGATTTTGAATTAACGGCATATAAGTGCGAGGGAACGTTTTCCTCGTGTTCCCAGCGTCACTGTCCATGGTGGAGTGTCACGATTCCAAGAAAAGCCTTTTTCCGTAGTTAGATACGCTGCGCTTGAGGATTTGGCATCTCTCGGATGTATATCATGATCCCTTGTTTCATCGTGCTGTTTAATTGCCGATCCTTTGTTGCTCGCGCAACCTGGTTCATGCTGGGCTCCGCGCGAGGTCCACGAGCGCTCGCTTTCCCCGATGTATGTAAAAGAACAGTCGTTGCACTTCCCTTTGTACACAATTCCTCCTATCCGGTCAGCCGGTGGTCGGTCTTTTGACTTTCTGAAAATGTGGCCTGGTGTTCTTACTGGTTTAAAAGCTTTCCGAATGCGGAACTTCTGAAGGACACGACCCAATCGATCTGACACACCTCTTACGTAAGAAGGACTGCGAGCCCCAAAGGTCTTTCTCACGCTTTTCTTGCTTTCTCCTTGCTTCTAAGGCACTTTCTTAACAGAATTTCAGGATATCCATTCGCTTTAAGATCGGTCACGACGCGACCTGAGTGTTTTAGACTATTCAGTGGACAGCGCCTTGTTCAAATAATCGTTAGACATATATGGTATTCACCGGCAGGGAGGTCTGGATAGGGAGACTACAAGTACGAGATTGAGTAGGAGTACGACTTTCAAATTTCAAAACAGCTACGTTATTAGAGCCCTTATTCCTTTATATTGCTGACCAGTAGAGGAGGATGCTATGTAAATGATAATAGTTTGACAATGTAAAGCCTGCGACGAGGAATTAAAAAGTCGTACTTATACTCAATCTCGTACTCGTAGTCCGATCTGAAGGTCGCAAATATCTCGTGCACTGGACGACGTGAGTCTTAAGTCACGATGCATACAGTCAACATGCCTCTGTAGCTAATGTATAATATAAATACAAAAAAAAAACTTTTGAAACGCTCCTTTTAATTTTTTTTTTGTTTCTCGTTGGCACTTTTACTGTTGGTATAATAGCTAGTAGTTATAGCATACTCAGTTTTCCTTTGGACAACGCAGTAATCTTTGAAATTCTTTCCTCATAGCTCGGTTCATGATGCCATATATGATGGCGTTGATCCACAAACTACAACCAAGGGCCAATGTGCTAAACGACAACCAAAATGATGGTACAGAGACTTCAGCAACCCTTAGTAAGATGTGCACAGTTGTTACAGGAATCCAACAAATCCAAAATGCAAAAACTGCAGCAAAAAGAACTCGAGATACCTGGACCTCGTGTGCGTGCGCGGTTAGTCGATTGTTTTCCTCGCGCAGAGATGGAATGACAGCCGAATTGTGTCGTTTTATAGTGCAATAAACACGGCTATAGCAAAAGAAGATTATGCACATTGGAAGGGCAATAAATACAGATCCAATCGCAAAACTGAGAACTTTCTCTGCTTCGATTTCAATACCAGTCACTTGACAGAATATGAAGTGAGAGTCCCATTGGTATGAAACGGAGGCTACAATATTGGCTGTCAAACAAGAACTAAAGGTGAATAACCACATAAAAATAATTGAAAAAATAGTTTTCGTCTTTGTGAAGAGAGCAGGATAATACTTTGGTTTCACAATGCAAAAGTAGCGATTAACAGCCGTAAGCGCCAAAATGTTAGTCGACACTAGAGACCAAACGTAAAGAAGAAACCCTTGAAATGTGCAAAAACTGAAACCAAATGGCCACTCACGTAAGCCGGAGGCAATTGCGGTAAACGAGTATCCAAACATGGCCGTAAAAAGGTCTGCTACTGCCAAAGACAACACGTACAAATTGGTGATTGTTCGTAATCTTCTGTTTTTGTAAACAGCGAGGCAAACGAGAGAGTTTCCTGTGAGTGACAAAACTGTCGTAAAAGCAAGAATAAGAGTGTGTATGATGACCTTCGGCTGACTTCTTGTATCTTCCTTGCTTTGAACCATGGTTCCTTCTCGAAAACCGCGTTTCGTTTTAAGCTTTAATACTCTTCAATCACAAATTCAATCAGAAGTCCCATTTTCAATAAGATGGGGTTTAGTTTGTTTTGACGTTTTCATAATATTCCGTCTAAAGTAGTCTTATAACTACATGATTACATCTCCAATCTCTAAGAAGATTTGTGTAATTGAACATTGAGTCTAGATTGCGTGATAGGTTCAATAAAGGCCAAGGGCTCTACATTTGTTTAGTAATTAAATTTCACAAGCGAAATCTTTTATGATTAAAGGATAATGAAAATTCGCTTTGTTTAAATTTACGAGGTTATACCAAACTGGAGACAAAAAAAATTAATTGCTATTTGCTGTGCTTTCTAAACCGCTGTTTCTAGCAAGGCAATATAATTTTACGTCCCCTGTTTTAGGTTTTGACTAAAACAATAGACTTTCTAACTGATTTTCGCAAGCAGGTGACACTCGATTGCTCACTCACTCGAGTGCTATTTGGGCATTCTTTTATTTTGTGTTAGCGGTAGGTCCCAAGCACTGTATACATTGAAAGACAATCATCTAACTTCTGCCTCTCTTTTGGGAAGAAAAATTTGTAAATGATGCAATATTTTCTACCGATAATCGACTACCTAACATTCTTTTGGCGATAACACGCGTATGAATGAGATGAAAGCAGAAAGAAGCATGTAAATTAATTGCCACTTGGAATGTCTTTAAAAGACTGTCAGTTAGGAAGGGCAGACTACGTGCACCTCCTTTGCTTCTTGTAGCTTTTATCAACAATGGTCCTACTCCGTGCAATTCTCAGTTGAGATTCTCTCCCTTTTTTTTAGCTCCAAATTCTAGTTCATAGAAATTACAAAAACCCATCTGAGAAGCATTCTTCTTATGTTCAGCTAAACAAATTGCTTTCTGAAATTCACAGGGCTTGTAGCGGAGCCCGCGCGCTAGCGCGTCAGCGGAGCACCATTGCTAAGGAAATTTGGTAACCTATCAAGCCAAGAAATTTTAGTAGTGACGTATTATTCACGTGACCGTCCGTCCGTACATCCGTCCGTCCGCACCACAGGGTCACCAATACACTTCATACACTGGATATAACCCTGTGCTGAATCCCGTGTGTTTTTGGCGCGAAATCGCATGTTGACCCGCGTTGTAGCAAAACAAGCATAGACAACAAAAGTCAAAAACAAATTTGTTAACGGAAAAAAAGTTCAAAAGAATATTCAGTTGTCTTTTTGGGGGAAGGCGAAAAGTTCAATTTAGGAGAAAAATATTAGGCGATATTAAAAGTTCAGGCGAAAAGTTCAAATTTGCCTCGTCGGTTCTGTTCGAACTCGGTCGGCACTCTGCTTGAGTTCGCAGCTTTTTGCAGCGGTTTCGACGTCACATATAGCAGAGCTAGTGCTTTTTGGTTTCTTCTGTCCACAGCCACGGTTTTTGCGGCTTTCCGAACACATTTTGCCAGGAAAAACACCAGCATTTTCATGCTCATAGGCAGCTTGTCACGAAGAAAGAAGTAAGTATTAAAATTATCTTCAAAAGACGACTATAAACGCTTATGGGCTAGTGGACTAATCAACGGTTTCTGACGCCGACGAGTCGGGTTCGGCTCTCAGCGAGGGTACGATTTTTTTTTTAATTTAACGACTTCACTGAGAGCATTTTCACACACCGCGCAGAATGGCTGGACATCATTAATTATTCATAACCAATGAAGCGGCGAATTTGAAATCGCGTCCGCTTGGAAAAGCCCAGAATAAGAGGAGAAAGGGCCCAAATCGACCAAGTAGGGCAAGTAAAATTCGAATTTTTCATTTGCAGAAGTGAAAAGTTAAACTTTCACGCACGGCTTTTTGAAGAATAATGTTGTACCTACAGTTTAAGCCTAAAACGAGAGAAATTGAAGGAGTGTAAGGACTGTTCTTTTAAACTTGAAAATCATGAAAAATCGGCCTTTTTTTGTATGAAAGCCGTTTTCAAAAGCGATTTTCTAAAAATTTTACCGGCCTTCCAAATTTTCACGCGCGGCAAATGGAAGATAGAACCTTTCATGAACAGAATCCGTTTTAATTTTAAAAATCGGTCAACAGGAACCACTGTTCTTTTCGGTTTGAAAACTGTTAGTTGAAGTTGTGTGTGAAAATGGCGCCTTTGGGCAAACAAGCTATTGTTTGAAGCCCACGACTGCATAACAATGGCTGTCAAAATTAACAATACCCATTCAAGAAAACCACTCAATTGAAAAATGGTCCAGAATAGCCGCGAATTTTAAGCTGATCTCAATGCGCTAGCTGGTTCATTCCACGTGCCGACAGAAAATGTCAGAAACAGAAAATGTCAGTGATCGGGAGCTCTTTTCAGAGCTCTTCGAAAACCCGATCCATCCGTTAGAAATCCATATGGTACCGCCATTCGTTGATGAAAATTCGCCGATGTATTACCTGCAACTAAATGGAGAAGCAGCGTTGAGATGGAGAGAAGTTTCTGGGAAGCCGAGGACAGTGTTTCAGTTGCTTCAAAAGAGCGTTAAGCCTCTTGGTTACCGATTCGAGGAATCAGCTCGGGAGCGTGTTGGGCACGCAATCGACGAAAGCATTCGGCGATTTTGGCGTAAAATGCAGGACACGAAGGACGGAAAAAAGAGAAAAAAAAATGCGAACGGAGACTTGGATAAAACTGGCCATAAAACCGGAGGAGATCCAGCAGTCACCAAACGACGTGTTGGCGCAGCTCACGCAAGAAAACAGTCAATCAATTCAATTCAATCCCACAACGAAACACATATTAAAATTAGCATAACAAGATCACTCCAAGTTCAGTCTACTTACCCAAAAAATTACATAGAATGGTTGTAAGAGTGAAAGTAAAAGTCTATTAGCGACAACAACAGAAGTATTCGTTTGTTTTTATCATGACGACACAATCGGCTAGGCTCCATTCACTGGCACGCGCAAGTTTATTTATGTTTAGAAACTTGTGCACAAAGATAAAAGACTTATGAATCTCTTGCGTGGGGTTGCGTTTTTAGTATTTGTATGTGCTGGCAGTTTTTTCTTTGCGATATATTTTCTCCGCAAGAAAAAAAATCTAAAGGACGCTACGCGAAATATGCAATTGAAGGTGTGATTTTGCGAAACAAAAGGTTTAACAATGCCTCGCATGTGTATTGTCTCTTTGCTCCACCTCCTTAACTTTAATGAGCAGAAGGTATTCCCAGTGGAAGAAAGCGCGCGTGATCATTATCCAATCAGATGCGCTTAGTTTAAGCAGAACAGGCAATATTACAGACCTATGATTATAACTCGACTGTAAGTAAATGTCCCAAGAACAATAGGCATTCTGCGCGATGAAATTAATAAGTGCCAGCAAAAAAACAAACAAAAAAAAAAGAACAAACAAACAAACAAAAACAAAACAAAATTAAAAAGGGGGGCTCAGATTTTAGGCTTGGCTAAATCTATATATTAGTTTTTTGGATATTTTACTGCACCATCCCATGAAATATAATGCTTTCTATCCTTTTATTAACATTGTTTCTTGCAGGAAGCCCAAGATGGAACTGATTCCGTTTGTTTCCGGGAAAATTTGTTGCCACACGGCATTTAACAAAAGTGGTAGTACGAATACGAGTATTGATATGACGACTTGCATAGTTTAGTGTAACGGGCTTCAAATTAAAAGATAAAACACAATCAAAAACAACGCCTTGATAATTCTTCACAGCTCAGCCTTTACAGGAGGTCAAGGTCAGCCTTCACAGGAGCAAGATCAACTCCTCCCATTGATACTCCCAAGCCATGGAACAATGCGATATTTTGAGTGGATAATCAGAATTTAAGTCTTATCATGATTTGGTTTTAGTTTATTAAGCAACCACCCGGTTACAGATCACAGAAATGCAAGTTTCAAGTCGTTCTTTGGAAAGCATAAGTTGATTGTTACCCTCAAACGATATGTACAGTGTTTGTTTGTTATTACAGTGTTTCTCCACACCTAGTCCAGGTATCCTGATTGAAAATTATACTACATCCACTACACTCACTCCGTCGTTTTTATAAAAGAAATTTACGAACAAAATTTTGTCCCAAAACCTATCATTCTTTAGTTACATTGATTCAAATGAAATTCTCAGTCTGCCAGAAAGGTGACGGTTTTTTGTGGGACTATAATTGGGCGTAAGCAATTGCAAAGGACATTTGCTATTGTCAGACAAATAATGCTACCGCAATGTCATATATAAATTTTCTATTCTTGTAAGGAAATTGGTTCTTGCGAGTCCCTAGCAACACTTACACGAAAATCAATATCCCACACGTACAGATAAGTACCATAGCAGGCTTCTTCTTCTATTAATAATAGGAATTCATTAATTGACGAAACTATACTAACACAAAACCAAAATGAAATAATCTTTGTTCACATCACCGAGAAGTACTTTTTGAGCATATGATGTTGAACAACATATCTCAGTCATTGGTTTCTGTCATTTCCAGGGGTGGCCAAAGTCAAATTTATAAAATTTTTAAATTTTACAAAGCATAGAAGCTAGTTAATCGGCTTTCAAGGGATTTTTCTGCGGTTAAAAAAGTCCACAAGACAAATTTTAGGGCAGTTTCACTTTTTTCTTCAGGTTAAAGAAAAACTGACATAGTGGTGGACAAGTTGTACTGTTATTGACTTGTTGCAATATAAGCACGCCTTAGACACATTGGAAAAATGCAAAAAAATTGCATACATCCTGAGAGAGAGAGTATGAAATTATAAAGTCAGGTTCACTGCGATGAAAAGCGCGGTCATCTTCCCTGACAAAACAGCAGTAAATAATAATAATAATAATAATAATAATAATAATAATAATAATAATAATATAACAACTCAGTTGCGCAATTGAACAAAGAGACCAAACTGCGAGGAAAAGTGAGCTCCCTTTTCCTCGCCCCAGTCTTCTCGCCGGCTCGCTTCTCTCACTGGCTCGCAAATAGAGGCTCCGCCGCCAAGATACTCGCGCGACACACTAGGTGAGCCTGCCTGCAGGCTAAATAACACGAGGCATATTTGGTTTTGATAACAAAGCTTTCAAAGCTCTTGATATATCATTGACAAGTCACCATTTCACCTTAATCATGCCTCAGTCAAAGAAAACTAGGAAATTTTTAATGAAGGAACGTACATAGCAAATATGAAGCTATTTTCGTCTTTCTTCCTAGTGTTTCTTATGGCAATTCTGCAATAAAAAGGGTCAATGAAAAGGGAAAAAAAAGTATTGACAGTCAGTTCTCCTGTCGGCAACGCAACAGTTTTAGGAATTCTTTCCTCATAGCTCGATTCGTTATACCATAAATAATCGGATTGATCCACGAACTGCAACCCGCAGCCAACGAGCTGAAAGATTGCCAAAATGATGGTACATCAAGTTCAGCTACTCTTTCTAAGACATTTGCAACTTCTGCGGGAAACCAGCAAACAATGAATGCTATTACTGCAGCAAGAAGAACTCGAGATGCCTGGATCTCATGCGCGCTCACAGTTCCTTGCCCGTTTGCATCTTGCAGCGATGGAATGACGGCAGAATTGTGTCGTCTAATGGCGCGATAAACACTTCCATAACAAAACAAGATTACGCACATCGGAAGGCTAAAAACTATGGTAAAAAGAGTGGAAGTCAAAACTTTTCTTGCTGGTATATTACTACTTACTGCCTGACAGAATAAATAACAAGAGTGCCATCTGAACAATATTGGCACAAGGAATGTGGTTGTTAAATTTACAGCCAAGGTAAGTACACAAACGAACATGATTGACAGAACCGTTTTCTTTTTTGTAAATAGTGTGGGATATAAATGAGGTTTTACGATACAGAAGTAACGATTAACGGCCGTAAGCGCCAAAAGGGTCATCAACACGAAAGACCAAGTAAAGGCTAGAAAGCCATTAAATTGGCAGAAGTTGAAACCAAATGGCCAGTTGCCTAGGCTGGAGGCAATTGTTTTGAAAGAATGTACAAAGAGAGAGGCGATGATGTCGGTTACTGCCAATGCCAACACATAGAAATTGGTGATAGTTCGTAATCTCCGGTTTCGGCTGAAAGCGATACAAATGAGTGAGTTTCCAGCGAGTGAAAAGAACAAAATAACAGCAAGCGTGGTGACCGCTGGTAAGCTTCTGATAACTTCGTTGCTTTGACTCATATTTCTTCATAAAAATGCTTCAGTCAGTGTTCACCAAACAGCTTCAGTGACTCGACTTTCGGCTTTGGCGCATCAGATTCGATCGATTCTCTTCATAATCGTACCAGTTCGCGGATACTGTCAATTGTCCTCATCTTTAGTGTTTGATCGTAAAGAATAAAACTGTTCCGTGACTATTTTAAAGATTATTTGATCTATTCTATTCATAGTACAAATTTATTAATTGCAACTCTCCTTCGTATTGTTCTGACTAAAATAAAAACGTGGCTTTTAATTAAATTTCACAAGGATAACCGTAATATCGGTAGCTCGATTATTTGCTTTTCTTCTAGTGGCCATTACTATATAACGTACTCTCTTTCACTGAAATGAATGCTTTGACTCCCGTGCGTTGTAATTAAAGTACAATCCTCTTGCCACCAGCACGGCTTTTGAGAGAAAAGTTTTGTTGTACATTGATTTTTTTGTAAGAATAAAGGAAACTAGAGATTTTCCCGATAATGCCCCACTAACCACCGATAATACACCGAGGGACCGTTATTTCTTTGTACTTATGTGAGTTTCGTACTTGACTTATCGTAAATCGTAAACTTTCGCCCGCGAGAATTTTACTTGACAATTTTACTGGCCCATTCTAAACTCCTAAATAATACACACTAAGGGACGGACCATTATTTTTCTGGAGGGGGGGGGGGGAGGATGAAAATTTTTTCAAGACAAACAATTTTTTTCTGTGTTGTTGTCTGTGCAAACAATTTTTTTTTCCGGCTGCATCTTTCTGCAGACAATTATTTTTGTACAGGTGTGTCCAACGAGTGGTGATGATGATGATGATGATGATGATGATGATGATGATGATGATGATGATAATAATGATAATAATAATAATAATAATAATAATAATTTATGGTTTTTGTTTTTTTTCTTTTCTTTTTACTCCAAGGCTCACAGGTTACGGTATGCGCCCTGTATAGCAAGTTTAACTTTTAGCATACAGTGGTGAATTCTGCTATTATTATTATTATTATTAATATTATTATTAGTATTATTATTATTATTATGACTCTGATGATGACTTCCGCTCACGTTGTCGAAACGTCAGTCAATGTCACCTCAAACAGTCCTTCTCGGGACTACACTCACCCAGACGATCATAATTTACCGAATTATTATTATTATTATTATTATTATTATCATCATTATTATATTTACACACAGTTAAAATTCATCAGGTAATCTTACCACAAAACTACCTAAACCTGCTTTCCGTGAATGCCGTGTCTTATCTCTTACTTATAAAAGTGTAACTTCACCATGGCTTCTTTTGTGTCTTAAAAAATTGAAAATCTCACACGATAGTATCCTGAGATATTAATATGTGGACGTAATTTCAAGTAATAATATAGAACTGCACCAGCGGTCTTTTTTCCCCTGATCCTAGAGAGGATTGAGGAGCCAAATGAAACAGCCCTTGCCTACACTTGCACTTTATTTTGTAGTTTATACAAGACTGGATCCAATTTGCCTTCTTCTTGCAAATGGAAAACAGGAGACTGCTTACTGTTTTAGTGATGATTTATTAAATGTCATTATCAAACCAGCCTAGGACCCTGTTGCTGAAAAGCCTGTGTGACTATTAGTGAATACATGCAACCCAAATGCTTTCAAGAGTTAGTGTTGTAATGTGTTGTTGGGAAAGTAAAAAACATAAATTGGGATTTATTAACCAAGTCGATTTGGTAAATTAGCCACCAGAAAGGAAAATTGATGTTTTAGCGTTAAATTTGCTCTAATGAATGGCTAACACTCAAAATGTCAACTTTTGAATTAGTTTGTGGTGGCTAATTTACCATATCAAACCAGTTGATGAAACAAGATTTTGCAAATCATTTTCTTGCATTGTTATCTTGCATTTAAAAAAATAGAAATATATTTACTTAAGCAAATCAAACTACGTACTCATGACTTATATTAAATAGCTTTCCATCCACCAGTCTGCAAACTTTTTATTTTTTCCTTTTCATGTCTGCAAACAATTTATTTGGGCTTTTTTGCTTTTGTAGACAATTTTTTCCAGGATTTTTGATCCCCCCCTCCAAAACACAATGGTCCGTCCCTAAGGTTGTCCTAATGCACACATTTATGAAATTTTTCTCATGAAAACAATGTAGGAGCTTAGCGCCCTGTCGTCGACCTCTTTTTCCATCATATCACGGACTTCCAAGAAACAATGGGCTCTTGAAGGAATAAGAAAAACAGGCTATGTGACTACAGTAGCCTTGCAAACTCTAAATTTAGAAAACGCTTTTCAAATGAACGAAAGCAATGTCAATGAGATTTGGAGCTGAAAAAAATTGTATTAATAAGATACGCAAGTTATTACTAAGGAAGATTCCACGTCAGAGGCCCATTCTTCTAGAAACGTTCGTTTATTTCTTTCTGATATTTCAGACTTCTCTTAAAAACGATGCGGGGGACATGAAGATAGTATTCAAATAGTCCGTGAGACGTCTGAGGTGTCGAATAAGGTTTCTATTACTATACAGTACTGATTGAGAAAATCAATTACAGAGTAAAAAAATTTTCTTTTCGTATAACTAAACATCAAGGAACGAACTGCAAATAGCACTAAGTAATTTTTATCTCTCAGCTTTGGTATATCGTCTTACAAATGTCCAAACCTCATTTTGGTGTATCCTATAATGGGAAGTGACGCTCGGTAAAGTGCAAAACAGAATTTCCTCCTTTATTTCAACCTTTACGTCCTATGCGCTTTTCAATCAATCGCCGTTCGATGTCTTTCATTAAAGACGTTTGATGGTGTCGATCCCTGACCGTGATCTAAGACGAATCGTTTCCCTTATCTGAGAAGGGATTTCCGATTCAGTTTGTGACTGGTGAACAATTAAGCTTAGGATACAATCGTTTCGGTGTAATGAAATGAAACCAGCCACTGAGGACACAAGAGATTTACCAACGGTCGCTTTCGAAAAATGAAACACTTTCAACAGCCAAAAGCAAATTCTTAATTAGCTTTATAAGTTATATTACACTCTACATTTGTCTGAAGGTAAGTAAATAAGGGACAAACACTCTAACATTTTCTTTCTAGAGGTAAGTTTTCCCGCATTAATTTTCTTGATCAGTTAACGGTGCACTGAAATAACATAATTAAAACCCACGTGACAATAAGGGGTATTAGGACTGACAGGTCATCAAAAGTAACATGATGATTTCTTTGTCGTCTCCTATGCCACTACTTAGTCCAGTAATTACTAAGCACTTTCATCAAAACGTTACAAGCTCGCTTAAAATGGAAATAATCTTACGAGACTGCGTGGCTATTCCAGCGTTAATACAGCCGTGTCTTAAGTTTAACAAACTCAGTAATACTGATATTTTTCTACGTAGCTTCTGTATTGTGTTCAGCTAGACAGGCAGCGAGCTTTCAATTGGGGCCATATTAAAGTAATTAAAAATACACCATATTTGACCTTGTCAGACGTATTTTACCAAGATAGTGTTTTCTTACAATCTTACAAGAAAAGGGGCTTCTGCAATTAAGTCCTTAGCACCACCAACATGACGACATCAATCACAGTTTAGTAAGATTGTTAAGGCTCGTAGCTCCTGCATGGCATTTATGAGAGGGAGTTCATGAATTGATGCATTTGTACTATTGTTATCCTGAAAACTAATTAGTTGTACTGACAAAATGGAACAGATAAGGTGCGTATTAACCCTATTTAGCCCGAGAGGACATAAAGTGCCCATGCTGATTTTAAGCATTTATGACTTTTTAAAAAAATTATGGAAAGCCACCAAACTTTGAGACTTTTCCCAAAATTTACCTGGAAACATTTTGGTATGACATGTCATCGTTCATCAAATTTGATGCTGTCATGGCAACCATATTTTGACGGGCGACTTTTTTCAAAAATTTGAATTTTAACTTTATTTCGCTAACTTTTACATTCTTAAATACATATCACATGGATCAGATTGTTTGTCTGAGTCACAGTAGGGCTAAGAAATTTGTAGCGTCAAAGTCGCACAGTGTCATGCGACGTCATCCTCAAGTTTCCTTCTCATAGCTTTAATACGCTTCGAGTTAAGGAGGGTAGATAAGGAAGGAAAAAAAGCCCAGGATGAATTGGGTTAATATAGCTTATGATATGGAAAAGCTAAACAATACAGGATAAACAGTTTATTAGTTGCCCTCAGTTTCTTAAATTCATTTCAGTTTCTTGAATTTATTTCTCATGGCTCGATTCATGACGCCGTATATAATCTGGTTAATCAACAAACTACAACCAGCAGAAAGCGTGTACAAAGACTCCCAAAATGAGGGAAATTACTTTGCACTACTCTTTATAAATGTTTTTTGATTGTTGCCGGCATCCAGCACAGGAAAGATACTATAATTGTAGCGAGAGGAACTCGAGATGCCTGGATCTCGTGAGCCCTTAAAGTTCTTTGGCCGTTGGCTTCTTGCAGTGACGGAAACATGACAGCAGAATTGTGTCGTCTAATAGCACGAAAAACGCTTCCATAACAAAAGACAATTACGCACATCGGAACAACAATCCCCGAACACAATTATGTGCGTGACAGTCACAGCCTTATCTGCTTGCAAGTCATCACTAATTGTCATCACAGAATGAATATCGAAAGTGCCACCGATATTTGACAAGTACAAAGAACGTGGTAATTAAACCAACCACAATGGTAACTAGCACCACAAGGATGATTGACGGTTTTCTTCTTTGTGAAGAGCGTAGGATAAAACTGAGGTTTTACAATGCAAAAATGCCGATTAACAGCCGTTAACGCTATAATACCCATTGACACTGTGGACCAAAAGTAAGAAAGGGAACCATTAAATTGGCAGAAGTTGAAACCAAATGGTCACTCTCGTAATACTGAGGCAACTATGATAAAAGGATACGAAAAAGTATTTATAAATCGATCACCGCCAGAGACAGCAAGTAGTAATTGTAGTGGGTAATCTCCTGTTTCTATAGAAAGCGACACAAACGAGCGAGTTTTCTGCCAGTGGCAAAATTGTCGTCATGCAGAACCAAAAATTAAACCGTGGGTATACTCCTTCTATCTTCACTGGCTGGTCTCATTTTGTCAAACCAAAACGATTCTTGCGCTCAATTCTTCGCCAGTCAGAAACTGAATCGGAAATGTCTTCTCAGATTACGGAAACGATTCTTTTTAGATCACGGTCAGATGAAAGACATCGAATGTTCCGTTTGGTAATTTTACAGGCGGCACGTCTCGTTATGGAATACATGAAAACGAAGTTTCAGTTTGGTATTTGTACTTTATGCAGATCGTTCAAGATTAATCGTTCTTGTGGGCCAAACTAATTTTATTAGTAATCTTTCAGCATTTTGTTTAACAAAAAGAACAATTTTTTTGTAATTTTGTTTTGAGAATCAGTACTCTATGCTAATAGAAACGACATTCGCTTTCAAATCGATGCCACACGTCTCATGGACTGTTTGAATACCACCTTCATATCTCCTGCATCGTACTTAAGAGTAAGTCCAACAAGTCCGTAAAGGGAGAAAGGAAAGTTTCTCAAAAATTGGCCCCCTGAAGTGCAATCTTTCTTAGTAAAAAGTTGTGTATCTAATTAAAACAAATTTCCTTAACTCAGCTCCTCTCGCATTCTTGGCTCAAAATTGCTAAATTAGAAGGTAA
Source organism: Siderastrea radians (assembly GCA_964017195.1). Lineage (NCBI taxonomy): Eukaryota > Metazoa > Cnidaria > Anthozoa > Scleractinia > Rhizangiidae > Siderastrea > Siderastrea radians. The sequence continues at coordinate 33,611,483 of OZ024894.1, forward strand.
GATAAGTGTCTCAGTTCTTAAATTATTGATAAAGAGCAAACGTTAAAACATCTTGAGTTAACACAGCTGAGTGAAGGGAGACAAAATTTACATATTCCAACACTTCTGATTTCCTATTTCCTATTTTAGCACGTAAACAAATTGTAAGTATACTGTAAAAGTACATTTTTATCCGGCTTAGACAATTTGTCAAAGTATGATATCTTTTATTTTTAATATTTTTATAGCCTCTCACCTCTGTAATTTACTTTGTAATTTTGTAATTACATGGAAACCCTGGAAGGCGTGGAAATTTTAAAAACTGTCTTATTAACATCTTGTAACTTATGTTTTAAATTGAAACATTGAATCTAAATTAACATTCCATTTTCATTTTGACATTACACATTTTAAAGGAGCTCAGAAAAATGGAAAAGTGAGAAACCATCGAGACACAATTTATCCGGAGGTTATTAAAATTATCAATCTTAATAATTATTATGATATCACTGTTCACGTGGCGGCAACTGCCATTATTTTGCCTTGTATTGTGGTGGAATATGAAATTCCGAGAGACTTTTTCCTGAGTTCGTTAATGAAATTAATAATCTTAAACTTCGCTTACGGACCGAGCATGAAAAACTTTAATCCCGTGCTTTATCAGCTTAAAGGCAGGTACACAAATCTTGATATTTTAAAACATAATTTGCTAAAGCCAAAAGCGTTTCCCTGGTGGACAATTATCTTTTCGTGCAGTTTTTCATGCTTTTTATTTGTACAAATATTAATAGTGTTGTTGAACTTGAAGTCAGCTGTGTTTACTGGCCAATATAGTAACTACATTATTATCTTCCTCGAGGAGAAAAGTCCAAGTTGACAACTGGAAAAAAGATCAAATTTTGTTTTGTTAGATATTAAAAAAAAAAACCGGAACGCTGGACACTAGTTCTTTTGTTTTACTAAAACCAAATAACAGCCACGGGTGTAGTCTATGTAGAATCACTGTGGAAGCGATCTGATTTAAACCTTCTTACTTACTTTCTTAGCTCACAATGCAACTTGATAGAGTATATGAGGGAACATAACCATCAACAAGGTCGTAGCGGGAGAAATTTTTCCAAGAATTTATTTTTTGCGTGATTCTAAATTAAGGTATTTCTCTATCTCTGATACACATATAAGAACGAGAGAAAACGTAAAAGGAAATTAACTGCTGCTCGATATACTATTATTTAAATAGTAGACTGCGAGCAGTCTCTCTTTTGCTCTAAAATCCGTGCCGGACGAACGCGAAAATAGCGAGCGCGAGCGGCTTCCCTGATCGCCGCTCGAATATCGCGCTCGCTATTTTCGCGGAGGCGGGCACGGATTTTAGAGCAAAAGAGAGACTGCTTGCAGTCGATTTAAATATTTATATGATAGATTGTTTAAAAAAAGAGATTGCAGTCGATTGCACGCTTGATTTTATTGGAATTGATATCAATAGTTTCAAAGATGAAGAACCACATTTACTTTAGTAATGGAAGTTGACTCTGTTTCCTTAACGTAATTTTATTAACCTCAGGATATATTGTTCGATAGTTTCTCACGATTCCATTTTTCTGATCTCCTTCAAAATACTTAATGTCAAAATGAAAATGAAGATTTAATGTTTTCATTAAAGTAAGTTACAAGTTGTTAGTAAGACAGTTTAAAATTTACACAGTTGTTTGGCCACGCAATAATGGTCATGCCGTACGCGTTTTGCATGCTTATGTCATATGAAATTAGTAAATTACAAAGCCTATAAAGGTATTAGAGATAAAAGATATCACAAAAGTCTAACATACGAAAGTACCTTAACCGTATACTTACAATTTATCTATGTAAAAGAAAAAAACGAAATTAGTAGGGTTTATTGGAATATGTAAAGTTTGTCTCGGCTAAACTCAGCTGTGTTAACTTAAACTGTTTCAGCGTTTGCTCTCAGTATCAATAATTTAAGAACTAAGACACTTATCTTACCTTCTAACTCAGTTACGAAGAAATCGGGTTAACATCGACAAAGGAGTAAGAGAAGGTACTACGAATTGAATAACTCTGGTCATAAAAAAATATACCAATTGTGATAAGTTTTGTTTCGCCTCGTGTTTTGTATCAGGTTCGTTTCTTTACCAAGATCTCTGTCCTGGGTCGTTTCGTCTTTACCGTTGCATTATTGTTCGTCGTTTGCACGTTTTGGAATGTAAGTATCACTTGAGTATATATAATACATAAATGCTACCTTCTGCCCTCCAAGATCGTTTTATGGGACGTTGAAGGGTTATTTGTGCAAGGTAGCATTAAAGTCTAATCTTTTCAGATTGCTTTAGCTGAATATTTATTTCGCAGCAGTGTTAGGAAAACGAATCTTATCCCTCCAATTAGTGAGATGTTTATGTGGTTTATGGTAGCTCGCCTTATTTTGCACTCTTAAAAAGTTCTAGCTTGCATTTCATCAAAGAAATTGTCGAGTTTTTCAGCACAATCCAATTTGAATTTCTGAGGCAACTAAGGTTTTCCAAACACATTCAAAAGAAACGATATATCGTGTGCCCATAGTTCTTACTTCTTTGAATTAATATAGCTCTTTTTCCCCCAGTGAAAAGTATAACTATCCATTGTAACCATTTTCTTTGTAGGGCAATGTGATGTCCACCTACATCAGGCAAAGGTAATTAGCCAAAATATAATTTCAAATCTTAATCATTGATTTTGGTGTACAGCTCTGACAACACGAGCAACTTTTTTGTGAATTTTTTCGATGCTTTTTTGTTGCGTTTCCGTTTTTGCACTGAAGCGATGCAAGTGTCAGTGATCGAGCTTGAAAGAAAGAACGACGGAAAAAAACAAACGAGATATATAAAAAGAGTCTTAAGTCCGGCACATGGGTGCTCTGCTGGTATAAAACACCGGGAAGAGGCAAAGAGATGAGTGAAAGAACCGTTAAAGTGTGGTTAACTTTGCGTACCTAACTAACTATTACCTAAAGTAAACGGATAAGAAAAGAAGCAAAAATTCGGAAGCTAAGCCACGTATCGATTTTGCCTGATTTTCTGGGGTTTACAAAAGCAGAAGTCTTTGATGTGGTTGATGCATAAGTGACTGTTTGTGAACGTTCTTTTGGGAACGTAAAAAGGTAACATCAAACGTGAACAAGGAATAATGAATCAGGGAAAGAAATGAGCTCAGATGTTATCGTCGATCGAAGATACGAATAATCACCAGACCAATCGGCGATTGGCATTCAATGTTTAATCATACAGGTCTCGTGTGTTTACAGGTTCTTACAATGGACGCTTGGTTAACTGATTACGCTAAACTGATTCACAATACATTAACGGTTAGAAAACTGGCGATATTTACGGGTGAAATGTGAAATTACACTGTGAAAATGTTAACAAAGACATGTACTCACCAAGCTCGCCGCTCGACACGAAAAGTACAAACACATGTATGAGCGGGGGCTTGGCGACTATAAGACACGTGCAAGAAAACGCGGGAAATGTTCGGTCAATGTTCGGTTTTCGGTTTTCTGTCAGCAACATCAGACGATATTTAGGGGTGTGAAGAAACAGCTCCGACACACCTTACGCTTAAGGCCTCTACTGGTTCCAGATTTGGGTTTATTCAAAGAATGAATGTTAATGATTGAACGTTTTCGTTATAAGGAATCGTGTGCAGTCATGGGAGCGAACAAGCCGTCGATTAATATTACCGTAGTCTGTCATCGCAAAATTATCAATTATGTGGAGAGCTTGAGGTTTCTACCAGCTGTTATAGTACAATGCTGAATTTTGGTGTGCTCCCATTGGTCGAAATCTATCACGTGACACGATAGTGTGTCTCTCATCAGCGGGCGCCTATCAGCGCACAGTGCCCCTTCTTGGCAATTTTCGTTCAGAAGAACTCTATTGTTTACGTAATAGGAGTAAAGCCTCAAACTGATTGGTTCTTTTTAGACAGTAAGTCCCACGGGAATTGACGTAATCTCAGTTGACAAGGACGTGCTATTTAGACGATTTGAACTTGGTTACAGGTTGCGAAATTATGTTGAAAACCAGAGCGAGAAGGGCAGATAGAGCTCTTCTGAAGGAAACAGATAATTTAGCGGTTTTGCCAATGGGATGCGTTCCTAGAAAGAAGAGATTTTGTCATCGTCAGAGAAGATGGCTAAGACTACTCTGAGGAACCGCGGAACTTGCGGAACCTAGGGCAAATGACTGTTTTATTACAACAGCCTTATGTACAGGTCAAATTGAAGCTTCAACATCCCCTCCAGCATACCCCGGGCATTTGACTGTGCATCGTGCCCGGGGAGGGGGGAATTTGGACGTTGCCTTAGAAGGGTGGGGTATTTGAACCAGATTTACCTCTTGTTCTAGCGTTATACGCCCGTGAGGTTTTTTGGTTTTTGCAAGGTTTGACGGATTTCCAAGACAGAATTTCGCCTTTGTTAGTGAATAACTCTCTCAAAAGGGACTCTTTAATCTTTATCTTTAATTATGATAATTGCCATTAGTACACTAATCTGGCAATGGCTGGTCAGCGGCTAGCTAAACAAATACAATTGACATTGAACTGAATATACTGTGGACTAGAATAACAAATTACTCAAGCAGCTGATAAGAACAGGAAGCTAATAAAATAGCACTAGTTAAGCACAATACTAGCTTTGAAAAGGGTAACAGATGACGCATGTACCACTGAAAAAGGAAGACCATTCCAGACCGGGATTGATCTAGGGAAGAACGAATATTTATATGCATTTAGTGACACTGATAGGGGCATAAATTTACAATCGTGTGACCTCCTAGTCCCCTGAAAACCTAGGCTAATTTCGGCTGGGAAAGAAATATTCACAAAATTGGAATTGATCTTATAGAACATCGTCAAATCATTGATGATACGGCGTTCCTTGAGCGATTGCCAGTTCAGGTCTCCTAGCATAGCAGAGACGCTACTGTTGCGAAAGTAGTCATTAAAGACAAAGCGGGCAGCTCTCCGTTGGATAGACTCAATGGCAGAAATATCTTAGGCGGACCAGGCTAACATAGGCTCGCGACTTGATCGCCCTGTCGCAGGATGAAAGGTTCCGTTGGAGAACACACAAAATTTTATTAGCCTTTGTTTTAACTTCCTCGCATTCCAGAGACCAGCTGAGAGAGCTTGTGATGTAAACGCCTAAATACTTGTAAAACTTAACCTCTCCGAGGTAAGTATCACTCAACCGGTAACTGAAATGCGATGAGTTAGTACGCAGGGTCACAGAAAGAACAAAACATTTAGTGGGTGCAAATCTCATCTGCCACTTAGCAGCCCACTGCTCCAGTTGGTGGAGATCATGCTGTAAGCGGTGGTGATCGTCAGGGCAACAGATTTGTCGGAACAGAACTGTATCGTCAGCGAACAACCTAACTTCGGATGATATGCCTGTGGGCAGGTCGTTTATATACAGAAGGAACAGGACAGGTTCAAGAACGGTACCCTGTGGGACACCCGATGACACATTTGACCATTCGTAGCACGACCCATTAACTACGACGCGTTGCCAACGATCAGATAAAAAGTCACACAACCACTCATTTAACTTGCCACGAATGCCATAATGACGAGCCTTGAGTAACAACCTCTCATGGGGTACGGAGTCAAAGGCCTTGGCAAAGTCTAAAAAGATGACATCGATTTGACCGTGAATATTGAAAACCTTAGCCCATTCGTGAATAACTGATATCAGCTGGGTATCGCAAGACAGGCCACGTTGGAAACCATGTTGAAGTGGAGTTATGATGGAGTTCGCTGAAAGATGACGAGACAGATGGTCTTTGAAAGATGTTTGATGATGTCATTGCAGCATACCTCTCTCTGAAAAGCGTGAACAGTGTTTGATTGAAGACGAATTTCAGTACTAATTGGTGGGGCATTTGAACGGCTTTTTTGCCCCGCGGGGAGGGAATTTGAACAAGCCAGTCTTTAGACTGAGTTCAAATGCCCGGAGAGTTTCCCGGGGGGGGGGGAGGTTGAAGGTTCAATTTGACTGACACATTAAAAGGTCAAGGTTGACATGATAAAAATATGTAACAATCAGTTGAAATGATATTTGAATGCTCTCCCTGGTTGGCACTTGACTATATCCGCCGAATATTGGCATCCGCTGGTTATCGTGTCAGATTCCATTTCCAGATGTGATTTCTATATTTCCACTATCGTTCGGTGGAGATTTCTCGGTGGCAGTACAGCGGAACCTCGATTTAACGAAGTACCGGGGGACTGGGGAAATTGGTTCGTGACAACGAGGGTTCGTTATATTGGGATTGTTTTCCATACATTTACTATTACTGGGCTGAAGAATAGCGTTCGTTGTACCGAGAACATTGTTATATCGAGGTTCGTTAAATCGAGGTTCCACTGTACCATATGTACCCCATACCTAACGACTTCAATGAGATTATTTTCAGAAATTAATAAGTACCGGCGAGAAATAAATACGTGGAGCTCCGTTTTTAGGCTTTGTTAAATCTATATATTAAATGGGCTAATGTTGATTCACGAAAATGGCCGGTTATCTATAGGACGTTGTTTGACAAGTCATAATAGCAATTGCAATTGCTTACGACTCAACACTAGCCCGCGAGAGCATTAGATTTTTTCGGCTCGTGAACTCAAGCCGAAAAACCCGGATGCGAGAAAGGCTTACTCAACACCAGTCCACTAACAGAGGCATTCATTTATGGAGTTACTAGAACACTCAGCATTGGCGACTTGGACTTGGAATTAGCAATTTCTGTTGAAGATTAAAGCGAATTGTCATTAACTAATTGTTACAGACATGTATTATTACGTCAGTCTTTTATATGCGCTTTGTCACACATTTAAGAAATGGAGGTTTAGAAAATCCAGACACAATTCAGCGGATTTTCACAGTTACCGTAATCGCTACTTGTGATTATTCAAATTAGTAGTAGTTAAGTCGAGTGCCGCAGGTTCCGCAAGTTCCGCAGTTCCACGGTTCCACGGTCTGCAGTTCCGTTGCCGGATTAGCCTTACTCAGAGAAGATTTCAAAAGCATTGCACCGTTTCCCTAACGCCTGAATGTTTCCCGTTATCAGAATGAAGACTCGCTTTTTGAGAACTTAACTACAAATCGGAAGAAGAAGCCCTAAGAAACACTCGACAGCTTATACAGTAGAATTCAGAGAACTTAAAGCGAAGAAATTATTCTTTGAGGACAGATGGTTGTTTTAAAGAGAAATCAGTTGTTGCAAGACATCACTCAAGAAAGCTGCTTGTGGGAATCCTACTGCATTTGAAGTAAATTACATTTTTGATCGTTAATTGTATCGAAATATTTTTAAATTGAGCGATTCTTCAAACTTCCCTATGGCTTTCGCGCAATTTTTGACAAAAAAATGCAGTTTTGTCAATAAATGCCGTTCAAAATGAATCGCGGTTATCTACTCGCCTGTTGGTTGAGCTTACGAGGGCTTACCTTTCCTAGAAGCGAAAATTGAACGCGTTTGGTTTTCAGAAGCAAATAGAGGTTTATCTTAATAAATCTTTTGTTTAGAAAAGCTTAAACTTTACTTTGAGTCAAAACGGTAAACGCATTAAGGCTATGCAAAATGCGTTTCCAAATACTGTTATTATTATTATTATTATTATTATTATTATTATTGCTATTATTATTATACACTTCATTGCCAAACACTGAGTTGTTCAGGAAATTCTCCCATGAAATCAGTCACGCAGAAAAATGCACTGATTGGCGGTTGCATTGACAGTTAACTAAATTGGGTACCTGAAAGTCCTTAGCCCCCAATCCCCCATTTTCCCCGCGTTTTCTTTCCGCTACCCCTTCCCCGTTGGGATAAGGATAAGGATAAGGATAAGGATAAGGATAAGGATAAGGATAAGGATAAGGATAAGGCTAAGGAACACAGGGAGTGGTTACCCAATCTCCCGAGCCAGGGGCTCATGATACAAGTGTTTGACAGAAAAAAATATATACGAAAAAAGCTAGCTAAAAAAACCAAGAACAAATTAATACAGATCGAGAAAACTAGCTAAAATTACATATGTCTATATAATTAATTGATCACGTTAGAAGGTAATTAATTTAATTAAAATGTATGATTTATGTAAAAATATGTACACGTAGGATCAGTGTATAAAAATAAGATAACATCAAAAGCAATTACTGCATTGGCAGCCGATAAAATTCAACTTATTTAAATGTTTGCGAAACGATGCGAAACGATGACACATTAGGTGCGTTTACGCCTGCTTCGCAGGTTAAACAAAGCGAAATGCGTCGCGTGATGCAATATGCCCCAACTAAAGGTTTCGAAAACTCGAAAGCTTGAGTTTGAACACATAATCTGCAAAATTACAGGTTGGGGCGGCCTCCCGGGTCCCAGACCCATCTCTTCCTTCGATCAAGGAGATGGTGGATGTCCTGAGCTGTTATATCTCCCCATCTGTCACACATACTTTCCTGGCTGCTCCTCCGATGCTGATTGTGGAGAACGTGAAAAGTGCTGTCCCGATATCTGTACTCACCTTTGCAAGGAAGGTAATACCTTATTACAGCAGGAAGTCTCAAAAGTGAAGGCAACATTTCCCACTACGTGTAATGATAATAAGCAATAATTTTCATTCTTACCCTCAACGTAACAAGGTGCTAGAAGGGCCATGCATTGAATGGAAACGAACAAAAATTCAAATTGAAAATGCCCCTAAGCTGTCCAGACGACAATTCGAGGAAGAAAGAAAAAAGGTACCCTTAGCAGTATTATCCTAGCAGGTAGGGAGAAGTTGAGAGAATACATCGCCATCAGGAGCCCATGTCACCATAAGGGTCTCCGACCAGCTGGCCGTAACTCTCATTTACAAATGTGCGTTGCTTTGGAGCGTTGCACCAGGGAGTACCGTGAAAGAACTCCAGCCAGCTGTCAGAGCGCGACTTCCTTAAACACTCGGCCGCGCGGCTATACTCGCAGTTCTCTGAGTCTGCTGTGCTATTTGTTTTCAGTTCCAAACTACAAGCGAGGGTCATGCCCTAATTTAACGTTTGAAGGCTGTGCGAGCAATTGTGTAACCGATGGTGATTGCAGCGGACTCAATAAATGCTGTTTTGTTGGTTGTGGGAAAATGTGTATGGATCCGGTGCCAGGTAGGAAGTAACTGCAAAGGCTGAAAAATCCTGGGGAACGGGGGGGGGTGGGGGGTGGGGTGCACTTGACCGATGTTTGGGTGTAGGGGATCCGCTGAGGGTCTGAGATCCGGACCCTGTTTCGAACAAAAAAAAGCCCTAAATACCAACCCTGTATAGGACAACACCCTCCATTTTGGGTCTCTGTTTACATGTGTTTAAGCAAAATTACAAATACATACTCTCTTGTTTTACACAAGTTTAACACGTTAAAGACCAGCAGGCGTTTTCAATCTAAGCCATTTTTAACGACAAAAATCGTGCAACCATACCCAATTAATGGCAGACTCGCGCAAAATTATAAAGTAGAACAATATCAGTAAAGGAGTGTAAACGAAAATGCTGTACGTGTACGTAGGATCTAGTAAAAAAGTCCTAATCAGCCAAAGAAATACTAAAATGACAAACATAGCAGCAAGGCTGATCTGACTACGTAGAACCCTGTTTGGACAGAGAGGCAAAAAACCATACCCTGTTGAGCGGCAGGTCCCCGTATAGGCCATACATAGAGGATATTACACGGTGGCGAGAAGATATGAATTTTATGTTCGAGTGGCAAACACAATATCTCACGAGTGAGCGCAGCGAACGAGTGAGATATTGTGTTTGACACGAGAACATAAAATTCATATCTTCGAGCCAACGTGCAATGTTCTTTTTATTATATGGAGACAAAATATCTGAAATTGCCCATTTTATTCTTTCCAAATTTTAAGTTTTACAAATACGGAAATACAAAGTGAAAAATACCAAATACCCGGTGCCAAGGATAAAGTGAAAAATACAAAATACCCGGTGCCAAGGATATAACATACAGCTGTACTCTGAACTAATTTTACAAATGTCACTGACTCTGACTACTTGAGTCATCAGAAACGGTGATTTTTAGCCTTTTTTCGGAACGAATCTTTGAACACTTTTCGGTACGACCGGGCTGATACACTTGCACATTTACCGTTCCGATTTGGCAGTTTTGAAATAAACTTCCGGAAGCTGCACCTGCTAAATAGCTATCCGACTTAGTTTTCTCCTCAATGGAGACGGCTGACAAGGTTTGGCTGGCACTGGCACCGTTAGACAATACAGCGGAAATTTGCTTCTGTTTCTTATAAGATGAGTAGTTGTTTAAAGAGTTCACGTTTTTATGTCCAGTAATCTGAATGATTTCGTTGGGTGGTATCTCGTTATCCACCAGCTTCTGGACCAAATGCTTTCTTGTGCTGTGATTTACAACCTTTTTGTCTGAATCCAAGCCTGAATCTTGTACCATGTTTTTCAGCATACTTCTCAACGAATTGATTCCAAGCGGAGAGCATTTGAACCACATTTGACAGGGTTTCGGCCTTTCGTTGTTAACAGCAAGATAGAAAGGCGATTCATCGCTCATCATGGCAGCGGGCCGGTGATTTTTGTAGGCCAAGTAGGCATTGACGGGGCAGCGATCTGCATTACTCTTGTTTTCGTACATTTGAGGTTTCTTCTCTCTGATATTTCGAGGGTTTTCACCGGTACGCGTTTTTGTTTGTCTTTCTTTGTTGAACTCGATGAAGCGTTTTCCCTCCGAATCTGTTTTTAACTGCAAATCGCCCCAGCAAAGGTCTCTCTGCTCTTTCCCTGGCCTCATACCAAAGAATGTACAGTTGTTCATCCAACGGGTATTTAATAGAGCTCAAGGAGAGTGAATTCCTAGAACTCCACGGCTGTAAAAAGTGGCCGATGTCTTCATCCGACAACGGATCCGCTGCGTTTGGCCGGTTTCCTTTGCCCACGGATTTTAACTGTTTTTGTTTCTTCTTTAAAATATCTTGAACCTCATGAAACTCTTTGTCGCTGAGGACGGAAAATCCATAATTGTTTTTTCGAAGATGCCGGTCGATGCTTTGTATGAACGCTCTGATTGACGAGGGTTCGTACTCTTCACCATTTTTCTTTCGCATAGCGAGAACAAATTTTTTGATGATTTCTTGCAGCTCCACAGGCGCGATATCCTCAATCTCTCTCTTCTCGTCGCAAGTGTCGAGAAATTCTTTGAAAACCTTCAAATCGTACAAAGTCTTCTTTTTTGTGTTTTCGTTGTCGAAGCCTTCGGAAAACTCTTTTACTTGTTCATCGTTTAGTAAAGCAAACCTGCTTCCCACCGCCATAATTCTAAACAACACTGAGGCAACGACGCATTCAGTTCATTCAACAAAGTAGAAAAGGCGGGAATCGTGACGTCATTGAACGATATGACACTCAAAAGCGTGACATACGGAAAATACGCCACTCGGGTCCCGGATGGAGTGGCGTATGGAATCTACGAGTGGTTTAGTTCCCAGTAATTAAAAACACTCTCCTCCATATAATAAAAGGGATTATCCCAGGGGTGAGGTTAGGCAATTTTTACGATGTTTTAAAAATACAAATAAAATTGTAGATCGTACCATGAATAGGTTTCGCAATTATTACGCCATATTAATAGAAATACAATAATATAACAAAATGTAGCAATCACGAAAAAAAGAAATTGACATCAACGTACTTAGAACAAACACCAGTTTCCGCTCGTGCTAATTACCGCAAACTAGTAAAACTGATCTCAAGAAGACTTCAAGAGGGAGCCTGATCCCATGTGCTAGATAATTCTATTCCAAGGCTCATGCCATCTCGGCTCACGGTCGAGTATTTTTGTCGTTGTTAGACAAAAGGATCTCTCCAGTCGCTCTTTTGTCATATTTATCGCCAAGCCTAAATGACTACCTTTCACAGATGTATACTATTAATGGGCCATTTCACGCCAATGTAACGCCATCATTAAGACTTAAATCTTTTTTTAAGATTCAGTGATGATTTAAAATCAATAACTCGTTTACCAATAGCCTGTCCACCCGCAGCCTCTCTATAATTTTTCGAGAGATGCCTTCCAAAACTTTCTTTCATAAATGCATGCACCAAAGTCATAGATTTTGCAGCTAATAACTATAGATATTATAGATTATGGATTTTAATTTTATCATCCTCCTCCTTCTCCTGAGTCACACCCTCCAGGAAGCCTTGCAATCTTCTACATGGCAAAAAATATAACATTCCCATCTCCTTCAAGGAAATTGACCTTAACTAGAAATATTCAGAATACACTAATTGGTGTCGCTTCTGTTCATTTTGTCATTTTTCTTTCACATTTTTCAGCTAACTTGGTCACAAAATCATGTCTTCAAAACTCAATGCTAACACTTTTTTTTCTTTCTTTGTAGAGAAATGAAACGGTTGGGTATCCTGTGCACCAGTAGAGGTCACTACACGCATTAGTTCCTTGTGTAATACACATTGATAAACGAATATAAATGAACTGGAATATTATTGTGTGTTCTCTCTAGGGGTGGGGGAGGGTGTGAGAGTGAGAAAGGAGAGTAAAAATTGTAAAAATGTACGCAGAGGCACCGACGAGTTAGGTCTAAATTATCTGGAGTTTTGGAACTGGAACTGGAATTCTTATTTTTTATTTACTTTTTTGTTAAGGAAACGAAATTTTCGACATGTTGTGAAAACGTCGTCTGGCATTGTTTGCAATCTACATGATACATCATACATGAAATGAAAGTAATGTCACGACGCTTGAAGGCTCGAACGGGGTGGAGGCAGTTTATGTGTATCCTGATGAGCAACATTAAAGCACGCATATATACATAGATATATATTTAACTCTGGTATTGTGGTGTTCAGCAACACAGACAGCGAACTTTGCCCTTGTCAAAGGTATTGTACCATTATGACAGTGTTTTATTCCTGGGAGGGGGGGGGGTACTCCCACATATAACCTATGTAGGTATGTGCCGCTGTGAAGGGTATGGTTTTCAAGCAGTTTAGTGTGGGATAGGATAATGGAAATCAGGAAGTTTTGGTCTAGAATAGGGTATCAATTATCGATAATCTAATAGGTGGTGTGAAAATTCAAAAGTCCAAACTGGGTTTGAAAAACTTGGAAATATAGAATGCAAATGAAATCGTGACAACCTTGTTGATCGAGAGATGGTTTCCATTAAAAGCGCTATGTGGTTATATTTCTGATAAGTAGCTGGGAAATAGCTAGTCTGGGATAGGGTAGGGATTATTGGCATCTAGTCTCGAATAGGGTTGCAAAATGGACCTGAAAGTGGTCTGGTAAACACTTTGAAAGTGCAAATTTTAGAGCTGATATGTTAGGTCAACCCTGGGACATTCTCGAACGACTTTTTGATTCAAGTGAAATGTGGTAAAAATGGAAGGCGCTTTTCTTAAGTGTGTGAGATACTCACGCTCCGTTAAAATCTAAACGTCTGCGCCCTTCCAAATCCTCGTGGATTAAAACCAGGCTCAAAAAGAGAATGAACTATCGAGACCATTTGAAAAAGAAAGCTGTCAAAAGTAACAGTCTGATCGATTGGAATCATTATCGGACATTAAAAAACCAAGTAAACAAATCGCAAAACAAGATTACTATATTACTTATTTTGATAAGTTCTCCGGGGACACACGGAAAACGTGGCAAAATATTAATGGGTTAACTTGTCGTAAATCAAACAGAACAGTTGTAGACGAAGTTGAGTGTTGTGGCCAAAAATCGGAGACCTCGATGGAAGCAGCGGAGATTTTTAATACCGTTTTCTCAGAAATAGGTCCAAATCTTAGTAAAGATGTTGTAGAGGCTGACATCAGCTATACCGAATTTTCTTAGCAAAACTGACAAAAAATTTTTGTTTTGTGAAACCAGCCCTGTACATGTTTATTCGCTTTTATCGAAACTTTCCAGATCAAAGGCAACTGGACCAGACAACATCCCCGCCAAACTCCTGAAAGAATGCCCCGATTTAATCCGTGAGTCGCTATATCACTGATATTTAATCAGTCATTGAAAACAGGTATATTTCCTAATGAATGGAAAAATGCTAGAGTTACCCCTCTCTACAAAAATTCGGGCAAACGCAATGATCCATCCAACTTTCGCCCTATTTCAGTAATTCCTGTGGTAGCAAAAGTTTTTGAGCGGATAATCTATGATCAACTGTACATGTATGAATAACTTACGAATAATAATCTTCTTTTCAAACATCAGTCCGGTTTCCGTGCAGTTCACTCCACGACTACGGCTCTACTCGAAGAAACAAATAGCTGGACTCTTAATATTGAGCGTGGATAAATCAATGCCGTTGTTTTCCTAGATTTAAAAAAGGCACTTGATACAGTCGACCATGAGATTCTCTTATTTGAGCATCGTTCGCTCGGAATTCGTGGACAAGCTTTACGTTTGTTTCGCTCCTATTTAGAAGACCGAACACAAACCTGCCAAATCGATTAATCTAAATCTACGCCAAGTTTCTTAAATGCGGTGGGCCTAAAGGTACAATTCTTGGCCCGCTTTTTTCTTACTCTATATTAATGACTTAACGTAGTGCCTAAATTTTTCCCATCCTGGAATGTATGCTGATGATACCAGCATTACTTACACAGGCAAGGATATAAACGATATTAATGATTGTCTTAACAAAGATTTAAAATCTGTTAATACCTGGTTGTCTTCTAATAAGCTTACATTTAACCTGACTAAGACCGAATTCTTAGTAATAACTTCAAGGCAAAGGCGGGTTTACTTGTCACACAACCCGTCTCTTACCATAAATAATTTTCCCGTTGAGCAGGTGTCTTCAACAAAATCCCTCGGTGTATACATTGATGAAAACTTAAGCTGGAATACTCACATTGAAAGTGTTTGTGAGAAAATTTCTTCAGCCTTAGGCTTAATTAAACTTATTAGAAATTTCGTGCCATTCCAGACTCTTTTGAACATCTTCAATGGTTTGGTAAAGCCCCAGCTTGACTATTGCAGCATGGTATGGGGATGCTGCAGTATTAGTCTCGCCGAGAAACTTCAGAAGCTGCAAAACCGTGCGGCTCGTATATTGTTGTCCGCCCCTTATGATTGTAATGCTACAGACCTGTTCCGAAGACTTAATTGGAAAAACCTAAGGAATCAGAGGCTTTATACCAAAGCCATTATGATGTTCAAAACTTTAAATGGAGAGATACCAGACTATTTATCAACTGAATTCATCTTTCGCAATGATACAACTAGCTATAGATTAAGAAATAGTGAAATGAGGCTGGCTCTTCCTCAACCTTGCACCGATTATGTTTGAAAAAGTTTCTCTTATAGCGGTGCTGCGCTGTGGAATAGCCTTCCAACTGATATTCGTGTATCTAAAACAGGTGAATTTAAGACGAAGCTAAGTAACTTCAGTTTTGGTGAATTTTACGACACGGCATTCCTGAAAAGCAGTACTTTTTGTTTTCATTTATTTCTATTTGAATATGAAGTTAGTCTAGTTAGTTTAGATAAGGCATTTATACTATGTAATTACTTTTCTAATTATTGTATCGTTTTTAATTCTTATATTTGTAGATAATATTTGCTTGTATATAACTTAGGAATCTACCGTGTATAAATAAAGTCATCTATCTATCTATCTATCTATCTATCTATCTATCTATCTATCTATCCATCCATCCATCCATCCATCCATCCATCCATCCATCCATCCATCCATCCATCCATCCATCCATCCATCCATCCATCTATCTATCTATCTTTACCGTCACCTTAGTAATAATAAATTGCTTTATTCTCGCCAATCGGGGTTCAGGTCGCTCCACTCAACCGTGTCTGCCCTACTTGACATGACGAATGATTGGTGTTTCAATATAGATAGGGCCATGGTTAATGGAGTCTTATTTCTAGACCTAAAAAAGGCCTTCGATACCGTTGACCACAAGATTCTTCTTAAGAAATTAGAATTTTACGGTTTTGAAGGTATTACTCTACATTGGTTTCAGTCTTATCTTGCAGACAGACAGCAAGTGTGTTGTGTTAACGGCGTCGTCTCTTCTGCTAAGACAATCTCCTGTGGGGTACCTCAAGGGTCCATTTTAGGACCCCTGTTGTTTTTTATTTACGTTAATGATATGCCAAAATGCTTAGGGTACGGAACAGCGAGATTGTTCGCCGACGACACAAACTTAACTTTCACAAGTTGCAGTCTGCCTGTTTTGCAAAATACAATGAGTAATGATCTTAATGAAATTGCCGCCTGGCTTAATGTCAACAAACTTACTCTTAATTTGTTAAAGACAGATTTTATGTTAATAGGGTCTAGACAAAGAATTGCCGCTCTTGACGGTAACATAGAACTTTCCTTGTCTAATACGGATGCTAGGCAAGTAGAGTCCACTAAATGCCTAGGTGTCAATATTGATAAGAACCTGACATGGGAAGGTCACTTGCAAAGTGTAAAGCAAAAGGTGTCCTCCAACTTACGAATACTGAAAAAGGTTAAACCTTTTCTAAATAGTGAGAACATCGATACTTTATATAGGTCAATTATTGAGCCTTATTTCAGTTATTGTTGTCTTGTCTGGGACTCAATAGGTGACACATTAAGTAATAGTCTTCAAAGGCTTCAAAATAGGGCGGCTCGTATTGTTACTGGTACTGCTTATAGTAAGCCTTCTGGAGAAGTTTTTGAGGAATTAGGCTGGACTCAGTTAAATTCCATGAGACAATTTCACAAGGCCATTATGATGTTTAAAATCGTTAACGGCCTGGCACCTCCATACCTTACCGAAAGGTTCACTTCTAATAACGCCTTAAACAATTACGGTCTGAGATCTTCTAATTACGACCTAGAACTGCCCAAATGCAGGACAAATTACTATAAGAATAGTTTTGCTTTCAGTGGCGTCAAGGTCTGGAATGCTCTCCCTCGCTACCTCAAAGAAGAAAGGTCTTTGGAAAAGTTTAAAAGAGGCTTACTACCGGCACTTGTAAAGTAATTAGTTAAAGATCGCCTTGTAAATTGTTAAGTTTAAGTACATATTTTAAAGTATTGTAATAATTAGTTAATTCACGGATTTCATGGAAACCAAATTTAAACCTGTACGTTTAAATTTGATAAGATTTCGTGTATAAATAAAAGATTCCATCCATCCATCCATCCATCCATCCATCCTTGAAATGATCGTCCTTGAAATTCAAAAACCGAACTCGTCACCATTTCTTTTTGCTTCATGGTATCGGCCACCCAAACTTCCTTTAGAATATTTCAAAAGTTTCGAATCATTTTTGGCAAAAGCTGACTCGAAATACAAGGAGGTTTATTTACTTGGTGATTTGAATTGTAATTTTCTGTGTGATCCCCTAGAGGCTCACACCAAACATCTTTTAGATGTGTTGATTAATTTTCAATTCATGCAAGTTTTAAATGAACCTTCAAGGGTTACTCCTAAGACAAAGACTCTGATTGATTTAGTTATTACAAATAGCGTCGAAAGTCTAAGCCACTAGGGAGTTTACCCTCTCTCAATTAGTGATCACAACCTTATTTACGCTGTCAGAAAGATTGGCATCCCAAGAGGGCAGCCACGGTTAATCGAGACAAGAAATTTTAGACATTTTAATGAAAGCAAATTTAAAAGCGACTTGATTAATTCAACGTGGCCATTAATTGCCAATTTTCAAAATGTCAATGACGCCTGGTCTGCGTGGAAAGAAGTATTTATTGGTGTGGTCGACAAACATATGCCTTGCCGTATTGTCAAAATTCGTAATAAACCGTCTCCTTGGCTAAATTCTAACGTTAAACAAGTTATGTTTAAGCGTGATTGGCTGAAGAAAAAGGCTTCAAAAAGCTGCTCCCCAGAGGACTGGGCAGCTTACAGACAACAAAGGAATTTGGCAAATAAGGAGATTAGGCATGCGAAAAAATGTTTTTATAAAAAGCAAATCGAAGAGGCTTCAGGTGATCAGAGGGCAACCTGGAAAATTCTGAATGATTTAATGGGAAAGCAGTCTGACAGTATAATGGTTAGTGAGCTAAGGACAGATTCGGCGACTCTAACAAGACCTGAGGAGATTGCAGACTTCTTAAATTGCCACTTCACGACCATGGGTCCGAGAATTGCTTCTGAAATTCTATCTGATCAAATCAACAAAAAGCCAGAAGATTACCTTACAAAACATTCTGTGAGTTTTCAGTTTAAAAATATCAGCCCCTCCAAGGTCTTAAAGTTATTAAGTTCAGTCAAAATTGCGAAAGCTACTGGCCTTGACAAAATTTCAAATAAAATTTTGAAATTAGCCGCACCTGTTATTTACAAGAGTTTAACTGATCTTTTTAACTTTTCCATCGCCTCGGGTGAATTTCCTAGCGATTGGAAGGTTGCAAAGGTCTGTCCGCTCTTTAAATCCGGCGAGAAATGCGATGCCAATAACTATAGACCTATATCGGTTTTACCAAGCATTGCTCGTGTTTTTGAAAGAATTCTCTTCGAACAAATTTACCGTCACCTTAGTAATAATAAATTGCTTTATTCTCGCCAATCGGGGTTCAGGTCGCTCCACTCAACCGTGTCTGCCCTACTTGACATGACGAATGATTGGTGTTTCAATATAGATAGGGCCATGGTTAATGGAGTCTTATTTCTAGACCTAAAAAAGGCCTTCGATACCGTTGACCACAAGATTCTTCTTAAGAAATTAGAATTTTACGGTTTTGAAGGTATTACTCTACATTGGTTTCAGTCTTATCTTGCAGACAGACAGCAAGTGTGTTGTGTTAACGGCGTCGTCTCTTCTGCTAAGACAATCTCCTGTGGGGTACCTCAAGGGTCCATTTTAGGACCCCTGTTGTTTTTTATTTACGTTAATGATATGCCAAAATGCTTAGGGTACGGAACAGCGAGATTGTTCGCCGACGACACAAACTTAACTTTCACAAGTTGCAGTCTGCCTGTTTTGCAAAATACAATGAGTAATGATCTTAATGAAATTGCCGCCTGGCTTAATGTCAACAAACTTACTCTTAATTTGTTAAAGACAGATTTTATGTTAATAGGGTCTAGACAAAGAATTGCCGCTCTTGACGGTAACATAGAACTTTCCTTGTCTAATACGGATGTTAGGCAAGTAGAGTCCACTAAATGCCTAGGTGTCAATATTGATAAGAACCTGACATGGGAAGGTCACTTGCAAAGTGTAAAGCAAAAAGTGTCCTCCAACTTACGAATACTGAAAAAGGTTAAACCTTTTCTAAATAGTGAGAACATCGATACTTTATATAGGTCAATTATTGAGCCTTATTTCAGTTATTGTTGTCTTGTCTGGGACTCAATAGGTGACACATTAAGTAATAGTCTTCAAAGGCTTCAAAATAGGGCGGCTCGTATTGTTACTGGTACTGCTTATAGTAAGCCTTCTGGAGAAGTTTTTGAGGAATTAGGCTGGACTCAGTTTAATTCCATGAGACAATTTCACAAGGCCATTATGATATTTAAAATCGTTAACGGTCTGGCACCTCCATACCTTACCGAAAGGTTCACTTCTAATAACGCCTTAAACAATTACGGTCTGAGATCTTCTAATTACGACCTAGAACTGCCCAAATGCAGGACAAATTACTATAAGAATAGTTTTGCTTTCAGTGGCGTCAAGGTCTGGAATGCTCTCCCTCGCTACCTCAAAGAAGAAAGGTCTTTGGAAAAGTTTAAAAGAGGCTTACTACCGGCACTTGTAAAGTAATTAGTTAAAGATCGCCTTGTAAATTGTTAAGTTTAAGTACATATTTTAAAGTATTGTAATAATTAGTTAATTCACGGATTTTATGGAAACCAAATTTAAACCTGTATGTTTAAATTTGATAAGATTTCGTGTATAAATAAAAGATTCCATCCATCCATCCATCCATCCATCCATCCGCCCGCCCGCCCGCCTGCCCGCCCGCCTGCCCGCCCGCCCGCTCTCCCTCGCCATCTCAAAGAAGAAAGGTCTTTGGAAAAGTTTAAAAGAGGCTTACTACTGGCACTTGTAAAGTAATTAGTTAAAGATCGCCTTGTAAATTGTTAAGTTTAAGTACATATTTTAAAGTATTGTATTAATTAGTTAATTCACGGATTTTATGGAAACCAAATTTAAACTTGTATGTTTAAATTTGATAAGATTTTGTGTATAAATAAAAGATTCCATCTATCCATCCATCCATCCATCCATCCATCCATCCATCCATCCATCCATCTATCTATCTATCTATCTATCTATCTATCTATCTATCTATCTATCGATCGATCGATCGATCGATCGATCGATCGATCGATCTGTCTGTCTGTCTGTCTGTCTATCTGTCTGTCTGCCTGTCTGTCTGTCTGTCTGTCTATCTATCTATCTATCTATCTATCTATCTATCTATCATCTATCTATCTATCTATCTATCTATCTATCTATCTATCTATCTATCTATCTATCTATCTATATAGATATTTCTCACGGTAACATTTCTGAGGACTGCCTCAACAGTGGCGGATTACATTTAAACCGTAAGGGTGTTTTTAACTTCGCCAGTAATTTTAGGAAGTACCTTAATGTACATAGTGATTGATGTTTTGTTGATGCCGATAGTCACTCAGACTGTTCGGATTTCAGGCCATTTCATGAGGTTATGAGTGAAATGAGGGGTTTCAAAATGGGCTCTCTTAATATAAATAGTTTACTTAAACATATCGATGAGCTGAGAGTCCTAATGATAAATCAACCTCTTGACATTTTAGCTATTAACGAATCTAAACTCGATGAAAGCGACTCTGATCAGATGCTTTCCTTGCATGGATATACAATCGTTCGTAGAGATAGAAATAAGCGCGGTGGAGGGCTTTGTGTATATTTACGCGACTCGATATTATTTAAGAGATTACACGAGTTTGAAGATGAAAATCTTGAGTTGATCGCCCTGGAAATTCAAAAACCCAATTCAACGCCTTTTCTCTTCACTGCTTGGTATCGACCACCGAAATTGGATTCTGACCATTTCAAATATTTCGAGTTGTTTTTGGAGAAAGTAGATCCAAAATATAAAGAAATTTACATACTTGGCGACTTGAATTGCAATTATTTATCGAATCCCCTAGAGTTTCATACTTCACAACTAGTAAATGTGTTGATTAATTATCAGATGAAGCAGGTGTTAACCGAACCCACAAGGGTCAGTACTACCTCAGAAACGTTAATTGATCTTGTTATCACCAATAGTGAAGAAAAGTTAACTCACTCAGGGGTTTACCCACTTTCAATTAGTGACCACTATCTTATTTATGCAGTCAGAAAGATAGCTATTCCCAGGGGTCGCCCAAGGTGTGTCGAGTCAAGAAATTTTAAACGCTTTGACGAAGCAAAATTTAAAATTGATCTCATTAATGCACCTTGGCCTTCTGTTGACGAATTTCAAGACGTAAATTATGCATGGACTGCGTGGAGCAATGTATTTCTACGTGTTATTGATGAGCATGCCCCCTGCCGCACTATTCAAGTACGAAACAAACCTGCACCGTGGCTAAATTCAAACATAAAGCAAATGATGTTTAAGCGAGATTGGTTAAAGAAAAAAGCTGCAAAGTCGGGGTCGACTGAAGATTGGGCAGCTTATAGAACTTTAAGAAATTCGGTAAATAAAGAGATAAGGCTAGCCAAGAAACGTTTTTATCAGTCGCAGATAAACGAGGCGAACGGTGATCAAAGGGCAACCTGGAAAGTGCTTAATGATCTTTTGGGAAAGAAATCAAGTAACACCAAGATAGCTGAGTTAAAAGCTGACTCTGGTGTGACTGTTACTGAACCAAAGGAACTCGCTGATTACTTAAACAAACATTTTGCAGCGATCGGCCCAAATCTCGCCTCAAAGATTCCAGTGGAACAAGCTAACATTAGGCCTGAGCATTTTTTGTCCATGAAGGATACTAGCTTCCATTTAAAGAAAGTCGAGCCTTCCCGGGTACTAAAGTTACTTAACGGGGTAAATGCAAGAAAAGCCACTGGTATAGATAAGATATCCAACAGAATTTTGAAAATAGCGGCCCCTATTATTTACGGAAGCCTAACAGACATTTTTAATTTATCCATCGCCTCAAATGTGTTTCCCTCGGATTGGAAAGTAGCAAAAATCTCTCCAGTTTTCAAATCGGGAAACAAGAGTGAAGCAAATAATTACAGACCGATTTCTGTTTTGCCAACAATTGCGCGAGTTTTTGAAAAACTAGTATTTGAGCAGTTGTATTCCTATTTTAGTGAAAATAAGTTCCTGTATGCGCATCAATCAGGATTCAGAGCTCTTCATTCTACCGTTACTGCTCTACTCGATATGACAAATGAGTGGTGTTGTAATATTGATAAGGGAATGGTAAGCGGAGTTCTCTTCCTGGATTTGAAAAAAGCTTTTGATACTGTTGACCACGAGATTCTCCTTAAGAAGTTAAGATGGTATGGAGTTGAAACTCCAGCAGTCAGTTGGTTCCGGTCCTATTTGGCAAACAGGAAACAAGTATGTTACGTTAATGGTGTCATGTCAGCAGCAGACTTCGTAACATGTGGGGTACCCCAAGGTTCAATCCTGGGCCCGTTACTCTTTCTGATTTACGTTAACGATATTCCTAAAAGTTTAAATTATGGAGAAGCGAGGTTATTTGCTGATGACACTAATTTAACGTTCTCAGGCTGCAGTTTGCCTTCACTACAAGATAAAATGACCAAAGATCTTAAGGGTATAGCTTCTTGGCTGTCCATCAATAAGCTTACCCTAAATGTGTTAAAAACTGATTTCATGGTCATAGGTTCAAGACAAAGAGTAGCTAGTCTCGAGGGTGAGATAAACCTTTCTTTGTTTCACACTGAATTAGAGAGAGTGCAATCTGTAAAATGCCTAGGTGTCAATATTGATGAATACTTAACGTGGGATAACCACATATTAAGTATAAGGCAGAAAGTCACCCGCAACTTAAGTATTCTAAAAAAGGTTAAACCTGTATTAAAAGTAGAAAACTTAATTGACATTTACCGGTCAATAATTGAACCTTATTTCACATATTGTTGTATTGTTTGGGACACTATAGGTGAAACACAAATGGCAAATTTGCAAAAACTCCAAAACCGAGCAGCACGCATCATAACTGGTGCCTCTTATCTGAAAAGATCTTGTGATCTTCTTGCAGAATTAGGGTGGTTGAATTTGGAGGTGATGAGACAGCGTCAAAAGGCTATCTTGATGTTTAAAGTATTAAACGGCCTGACCCCCCCGTATTTGTCTGAAATGTTTACACATAAGACCTCTTTTCAAAATTATGGACTGCGATCTTCCAAAATGAACCTTGAGCTTCCAAAATGTCGCACAAACTATTACAAAAATAGTTTTGCTTTTTCTGGAGCTAAGCTATGGAATGATTTGCCTCCAAGTGTTAAAGATGAAAGTTCCCTTAAAAGGTTTGTGTGTAAACTGGACTCCTACACTACCGGCACCAGCAATGCCTCAAAGTAATTTCATATCATACTTATATTGCAGTATATTGTAATTATTTAATTAACTGTAATTAGTTTTACTGAGATAATATCGTGTACGGATTTTATGTAAAACAAATTTTAATATGTTGTATATTTTAATTTGATGAAATTCCGTGGGTAAATAAAAGATTCTATCTATCTATCTATCTATCTATCCATCTATCTATCTAAGGGTTTCAGAGTCCCAGCAGCACACCCCCACCAAAATTTTTCCGAGTACTCCCCCGGTTTTCTTACAAGAATAGTGGTTCTTGGAAGTTCTTAGCACAAGTACAATGTATTAATATTCCACACGCCAGTTTCGTAAGATAACTAAGACTCTATTAACTGTCCTTAAAAGAGAAAGAGTTCAAAAATTGACGAATTCATACTAATTTGTGGCTATTTCTATCGTGAATTAGTTGGGTATACAGAAAAAATGTAACAGGTAATAAAGCCCATGATATTGAAAAGCTTAATAATCCAAGCTAATTTACAAACAGTTAGTTGTCCTTTTGGCAACGCAGCAATTTCTTAAATTCATTTCTCATGGCTCGATTCATGACGCCATATATAATGGGGTTGATCCACGAACTACACGCAGCAGAAAGAGTGTGCAAAGACTGGCAAAATGAGGGTATACTACTCTGTGCTACTCTTTCCAAAATATTTACAATTGTTGCCGGCATCCAACACAGGAAAAATGCTATAACGGCAGCGAGAAGAACTCGGGATGCTTGGACTTCGTGTGCGCTCAAAGTTCCTTGGCCGTTTGCCTCTCGTAGGGACGGAATGACGGCAGTATTGTGTCGCCTAATGGCACAATGAACGCTTCCATAGCAAAACAAGATTATGCACGTCGGAACAACAACCAATACAATTGTGTAAGTGACAGTAAAAGCTATATCTTCTAGAAAGTCATCATTAATTATCGCCTGACAGAACAGATATTGAAAGTGCCATCGGTATACATTAGGTGTTAAGAATGTGGTCGCTAAAAGTACCGTAAAAATAAATAGCCACACGAAGATGATGGACAAAACAGTTTTCTTCTTTGAGAAAAGTGTGGGATAAAACTGAGGTTTCACAATGCAAAAGTAGCGATTAACAGCCGTTAACGCCAAAATACCCTGTGAGATTACACACCAAAAGTAAGAAAAAAAACCATTGAATTGGCAGAAGTTGAAACCAAATGGCCACTCACGTAATACTGAGGCAACTGTGATAAAAAGATACGAAAAAGTAGCCATCAATATATCCATTAAGGCCAGAGACAAGACGTAGTAGTTGGTAATAGTGCGTAACCTCCTGTTGCGGTAGAAAGCGAGACAAACGAGCAAGTTTCCTGCCAGTGACAAAATTATTGTTATGACCAAAATCAAACTGTGTATAGCGACCGTTGGAAGGCTTCTTGTATCTTCGCTGGCTTGACTCATTTTCCTTCACAGAAACGTTTGTATCCCTTGAACTGAAGTGTTCATCAATCACAACTACTGGATCTCTTTTCAGGTTAGGGAAATGATTCTTCTCAGGGCGCAGTTTCTTACACGATCAAGCTGCTTTTATCTTTGGACCAAAGTGAAAGGCAGCAACTGCTATTGGCTGGAACGAGCATATGATCTCTTGAGAGAAGGGTCAAAATTCTGTTATGTAATTGAATTTTAGAAGTGGCACTATTTATACATAAAGGATACATCGAAACGAGGTTTCGACATTTGCTCGAGAACATACCTGTTGTGGTTCAAATTTGGTTCTGGTTCAATTTTTATTTCCCTCTCTCTTGTAATTATTATCATAAATAATCACTTGAAACAAAGGAAAGACATTGGATAATAAAAAAAATTGAACCGAGACCAAAATAAACCACAACATACAAAACCCAAACCTGTACAATTAACTGGTACTGTTTGGAGCTCGTTGAAGACTGCTCTCTCTTGTGGGCCAAACTAATTGTATTTAGCGTTTTTTGTTTGTTTGTTTGTTTTTTAATAGACGACAGTTTCGCAAAAAAGGGCCCTTGACATGTAATCTCCCTTGGTCACAGTTTCATACCTAATTAAGCCATTTACTTCATATCTTGTGTAACTCTGTGAAGCAATGATATCATAGCAAAGGGTGACAAATGTTTTCAGAATACTCTCACAATTGCTTGCACGATCCCTTTACCTTTGTATTCACTGCAGTGGGAGACAAGAGGAAAAAAGGACTCTGTCCTGGCTTACTAGGACACGGAGGATCCAGACCACCCCCTAAATGTTGCATGAAAAAGTAGGGGTTTTGGTTTAACCTGTGATCAGGCCGAATTTTAGTATCGCTCTCATGTTCTCTTACGTGGGTCGCTCGCTAAAATAGGGCCTGATACAATCTCTCACAGGAGTTCGTGTCGGCGGCCAAATTTTGGCCGCGGGAATCTCGCAATCTGATTGGCCCTTTAACAATAGAGCTGTCAACGGAAGTAAATTGTCTACGAGACTAGGAACAAGTCTGCCGCGGTAAACGTGTCGCTCAAAGATATTCTCGTCGTTCTAGGAGAATTGTCATCATTTCTTTCTCTCCTGAGAATGGCGTCCGGTTTGACGCAAGCTGTCTCTCACTCGGAGCAGAGAAGTACAGCAACAGTGAAGTATGTATCCCGTTTTATCGCATCGTGTCTCCAAATTTTCATTTGAAGGCTTTCAGCTAGTATTGAAAATATAAGCAGAGTAGTGGTTGTTTCCGCGTTTTACGAAACAAAAGGAACAGCAAGTATCTTTCGCCAAGAGTGATCAACAAGTCAACCGATAATTCCGTAAACTTATCGATAAGTTGATGTTTAGTGAGAGCCGCACTCAGTGAGATGCTGTATTTATTTTTACCTAATTAATAAAGACTTTCAGTTTATTCATTCAGTGTTAATAATGTCGTTTTAATGATCTCTGACATTGATATCAAAGGATCTGACTAGATTTATAATAAATGTTCTTCGTTTTAAAATTCGCTGCTGTTTAGAGATGAAATTCGCTGGTAATCTCAAATATTTATCACTTCTGGAACTAAATTAAATTACAAAACACTCGTTTGTTTATAAACGGTTTTATTGATATCTTTTTTCTAAAGAGTGAAACTGAAGGGATTTCTCTTAATTTCCCAAGGTATTTTACGCAGAAAATCGGTGACAAATGCGTAGAGAATATTTCCGGATACCACCTGAAATGAGAAAGGATTCAAACATGCAGCATATTTTGGTACATGACAACCTCGTCGTGTTGTGAATTTTCATTCAGTTTCAGCTCAGACAGAGCAACTATGTACAATACCGGAGTGCGTACCTTCAAGTTGTAAATTTGAACGCTAGTGCCAAGATTTATCGTAGCCTGTGATTTTCTTATTTTTGCCGACATTTGAGGACTTTTTGCGAATGCCATTACATACACATATGGGAAATTTGCATACTGAGGAGCGTGCAAGCAAAACAAATTTTGATTGGCCGTTTTGTTGAATGTCAATCAATCAAAAAAGTGGGCGGCAGACGTTCCGTAGAAGAATTGTATCAGGCTCTATTTTTCGTTTCGCCCTTCCCGCCGGAATGTTTCACCGAGCGAAACGAAAATAGAGCCTGATCGCAGGTTATTTTGGTTAATTTTCAATAATTTTGTTGCTTTTCATCATTTCTTTACCAAACTTGGTAATTTGATATGGGACTTTGTGCCAAACAATTTGACATAAAAGTTCATGCCAAATGTCAAATTATGACGCCATAATTGGTGACGTCGTACCGTTCTCTAAAATAAAATTTTAGAATTTGTAAATCTTTTCTAGTGTTTTAGAAAGAACACATCAAGAGGAGTCGAATGCTGAAAACAGTTTGTCGAAGTAGTAAATAATGGAAGAGATATGGCATTTTAGAATTTGAAAATTTCACAGTCTCAAAAGAGGGTTTCCCCCTTGTGTAATACATTTGAATTTGAGCGTTGTTTGTTGCGCCAGAGTAAGTAAGTAAGAGCCAGAGCTAGAGTCCCAAGACCAGTTTTGTGACGCAATTAAGTGTCACGTGATCAATTACTCACTATTGTTTTCGAGCCAAAAGCTTAAAATCTAAAATGATACGATGTTGTGGAACAACAGGAAGTCCGTTTTACCAGACTATTAGCTTGCATGAATAAAAACTTTACACAAAAAATCAACAAGGTTGTTTTTAGAAGAAAAGTATGGTTCCGGGGCGGGGACACTTAAAATTTCTTTTAATTGCCATAACTCAAGATATGTTTGTCGTAGCGAGGAACGGTTTTCGGTGTTTTACTGCCCTTGCGAAGTTTTTTCAGATAACATTACATTTTATTTCAAATTTGAAATTTTATTTAACTCGTTTTGTGACGTCACCATTATGACGTCAAAATTTGGCATTTTAATTCATTCTCATACTTAAAATAAATTGGTCGACAACCCAAGGTTTTCCGCCAAGTTTGGAAAAGAAAGATGAAAAAGAAGCAAAATTAGCCCAGATGAAACTTTTGGGGGTGGCTTGGCCCACCGTGACTATGCCTATTGAGTATGCGCCAACGTAACGGTTAGTAAGAGAAAAGGGAAACTGTGGTGCAGCATCGGTTGGGAAGTGAAACACATAATTTTGGATTTATCAACTGAGTTGACAAGGTAAAGAGGGCTCAATTATATTCACCAGCGGTGAAGTAGCATGTTCACTATTACTGTGGGTTCGGGTAAATCAGCAGATACTTTACTTTCCAAGAGACCGATTTTTTTGGCCACGATCGTGGACGGCGGTAGGATCAAACATCATTGCAAAATAGGGAAAAGTCCTCTTTCCCACCTGCCTTTCTGTCCAGCTGGAGAGCTCTGCAAGCAGGAAAGGAGTTAGTAATTTTAATTTAAGGCATGTTAATTTTCTTCCTTATGGTACCTCCGCATATCCCCCGAAGTAAGTTCTATTCATAAACTGTAGGCGGAACAGAAGAAAGGAATAGTTTATTATGCGTGTCAACTTCTGTTCCATTATTTAAGAGAATATTGTAAGGTGTAAGCTAAAATTGCTCACTTGAAAAAAAAATCGTCACTCAGCTGGTCATTTTAACGGTTTACATGGTGTGCTTCAGTGCAGGCTGAAGCTAGTGGTTGTGAAAAAGAGAATTTGAAATCTTTTGGGTCATTGAGAAGCTATACGTAGAACAAACTAGTACTAGCCTGTTTTGGGACGCTCTTTGCACTTATTCCACTTATTCAGCAGGCTGAAACTTTACCAACACGTAGTCTTTGTGTTGTCTTATATCTAATATCTCACCAATATCACATCAGTATTCCATTCACGCACAGTTCAGTAAGATAACTAAGACTCGACACCTGCATTGGATTTATGAGAGGGAGTTCAAAATTGACGAGTTCCTACAAAGTTGTACTGAAAAAAAGGAACAGGCAAAGTGCATATTAGTGTAGCCCACTATACGGAAAAGCTAAATAATACGAGCTAAACATTAGTTGTCCTTTTGGCAACGCAGCAATTTCTTAAATTCATTTCTCATAACTCGATTCATGACACCATATATAATGGCGTTGACCCACGAACTGCAACAAGCAGAAAGCGTATACAAAGACTGCCAAAATGAGGGTACATTCCTTTGCGCTACTCTTTGTAAAATGTTTATAATTGCTGCCGGCATCCAAAACATGAAAAATGCTATAACTGCAGCGAGAAGAACTCGAGATGCCTGGATCTCGTGAACGCTTAAAGTTCCTTGGCCGTTGGCTTCTTGTAGTGTCGGAATGACGGCAGCATTATGCCGTCTAATCGCATGGTAACCGATTCCATAGCAGAAGACGATTACGCACGTCGGAACAACAACCAATACAATTGTGTGCGCGACATTCACAGCGTTAACTTCTAGAGAGTCATCATTAATTATCGCCTGACAGAATAAATATTGAAAGTGCCATCGGAATACAACAGATGTAAATAAAATGGTTGCTAATAGTACCGTGAAGATAAATAGCCACACGAAGATGATAGAAAAAACAGTTTTCTTCTTAGTGAAAAGTGTGGGATAAATTTGAGGTTTCACGATGCAAAAGTAGCGATTAACAGCCGTTAACGCCAAAATACTATGTGAGACTAAACATCAAAAGTAAGAAAGAAAACCATTGAATTGGCAGAAGTTGAAACCAAATGGCCACTCACGTAACACTGAGGCAACTGCGATAAAAAGATGCGAAAAAGTAGTTATAAGTATAATCCATTAAGGCCAGAGACAAGACGTAGTAGTTGGTAATAGTGCGTAACCTCCCGTTGCGGTAGAAAGCTAGACAAACGAGCAAGTTTCCTGCCAGTGACAAAATTGTTGTTATGACCAAAATCAAACTGTGTATAATGACCGTTGGAAGGCTTCTTGTATCTTCGCTGGCTTGACTCATATCCCTTCACAGAAACGTTCCTATCCTGAGGGCTGAAGTGTTCATCAATCACAACTGCTGGATCTCTTTTCTGGTTAGGGAAATGATTCTTGTCAGGTCGTGGTTGCCAACACGCTCAAACTGCTTTTATCTTTGGACCAAATCAGAGACACCGAACTGCGATTGACTGGAAAGCGCATACGATCTCTTGAAAGAAGGGTTGAAACTCTGTTATGTAATTGAATATAAGTAAGTATTCATAAAGGATTCATTAAAACGAGGTTTTGACATTTGATCGAGAGCATACCTGTTGTTGTTCAAATTTGGTTCTGGTTCAATTTTTTTACTTTCCTCTCTCTTGTAATTTTCATCATAAATAATCACTTTCAGTGAAACAAAGGAAAGACATTGGATAATAAAAAAAAAGTTGAACCGAGACCAAAACTAACCATAATATACAAAACTGGAAGCGGTACAATTAACTCGTACTGTTTGGAGTTCGTTCAAGATTACTCTCTCTTCTGGGCCAACAATCCCAGGCGTTTTTAATAGAAGAAAGTTTCGCAATAAAGGGCCCCTGACATGTTATCTTCCTTAGTCACAGTTTCATAACTAATTAAATTAAGTATGGTAACTTGCTTGGACTAGTTTTCATTGAACGATTTGGAGCAACATAATGATATACCACGTTTTTGTTACAAAGTCTATTGCTAATCGCATTAACCAACATAATGCACACTCTAAAATTGGCTTGCAAGGATTTACCACTAGTATGACATCAGTCTTCCACACGCACAGTATAGTAGGCATGGCATTTATGACAGGGAGTTCAATAATTGACGAATTTACGCTTACTTGTAACTATTCGTATCGTGAAAATTAGTTATTTGTAGTAAAATAAAATGGAACAGATAAAGTGCATATTAATGTAGCCCATGATATGGAAAAGCTAAATAATACAAGCTAAATAGTTAGTTGTCCTTTTGGCAACGTAGCAGTTTCTTAAATTCATTTCTCATGGCTCGATTCATGACACCATATATAATGGGGTTGATCCACGAACTGCAACCAGCAGAAAGCGTGTACAAAGACTGCCAAAATGGCGGTACATTACTTTGCACTACTCTTTCTAAAACGTTTATAATTGCTGCCGGCATCCAACACATGAAAAATGCTATAACTGCAGCGAGAAGAACTCGAGATGCCTGGATCTCGTGAGCGCTCAAAGTTCCTTGGCCGTTGGCTTCTTGCAGTGACGGAATGACGGCAGCATTGTGTCGTCTAATAGCTCGGTAAACGCTCCCATAACAAAAGACGATTACGCACGTCGGAACAACAAACAATAAAATTGTATGTGTGACAAGCAAAGCCTTATCTTCTGGAAATTCATCACTAATTATCACCTGACAGAGTAAATATTGAAAGTGCCATCGGAATACAACTGGTGTAAACAATATGGTTGCTAAGATTACCGCAAACATAAATAAGCACACGAAAATGATGGAAAAACCAGTTTTCTTCTTTGTGAAGAGTGTGGGATAAAACTGAGGTTTCACAATGCAAAAGTAGCGATTAACAGCCGTTAACGCCAAAATACCCTGTGAGACTACAGCCCAAAAGTACGAAAGAAAACCATTGAATTGGCAGAAGTAGAAACCAAATGGCCAATCTCTTAACACTGAGGCAATTGTGTTAAAAGGATAAAGAAAAGTAGCCATGAACATATCCATTAAGGCCAGAGACAACACGTAGAAGTTAGTAATAGTGCGTAATCTCCTATTTCGGTAGAATGAGAGACACACGAGAAA
This sequence comes from Siderastrea radians, assembly GCA_964017195.1. Classification (NCBI taxonomy): domain Eukaryota; kingdom Metazoa; phylum Cnidaria; class Anthozoa; order Scleractinia; family Rhizangiidae; genus Siderastrea; species Siderastrea radians. The sequence goes on from OZ024894.1 coordinate 33,643,239, forward strand.
GTTTCCTGCCAGCGATAGAATTGTCGTTATGACGCAAATTAAAGTGTGCAGAGTGAACGTTGCAAGGCTTCTTGTATCTTCGCTATCTTGACTCATATTCCTTCACAAAAACGTTTGTATCCTGCCCTTCAGTGTTCATCAAACACAACTACTGGGTCTCTTTACAGGCTAGGGGGATAATTGTCCTCAAATCGCGCTTGCCGAAACAATGTATCTGCCTTAATCTTACAGCCAAATAAAGGACATCGAACCGCGGTTAATTGGAAAGCGCATATGATCTCGTCAAAGAAGGGTAGAAACTCTGTTTTGCTATCGATTTTAGAAGCGGCACTTTTTGTGCATAAGGGATACTTCGAAACGAGGTTTTAACATTTGCTCCAGAACACACCTGCTGTGGCTCAAAGTTGGTTTTGGTTCAATTTTTATTTCCCTTTGTCTCATCATCATAATTCATCATCCTCTAAAATAAAAGAAAGACAATAGAAAATGAAACAAATTGAACCGAAACCAAAACTGAACCACAAGGTATAAAACCCGAAAGGGTACAATGAACTGTTTAAATAGAGTTCGTTATTTAGAGTTCTTTTAACCCTATTCAGACCACAGGTAACCAAAGCTTGAGTTATCACTGAAAATTAGTAAAATTTTATGAAATAAATGTTTCTTTGTCTATGTCTTACGTACTTGCTATCTAGGGCAAAAATTCGCTCTTCCAGCGAGAATAAGCGTCTTTCTAATTTTTGCTCCCAATTAGTATTATAATATTATGCAAGGTTGCACACTAATCTGCCATTTCACCCGCACAAAAGCATACCTCTTTTCACTAAATGAGCTATATTTCTTGAAATGCGTCATTTCCAGTCACAATTTCCACAAACCTGAATGAATCCATAGTCGAAAAACAACTATACGCCGGAAAAGTTCCATCTTTCGCAACATTTGTCACCATAAACGGCAATATTTTGAGCTTCTCGTAGAAGAAATTAAATGTCGGTATTCGACTCCCGACCTCTGCGCACAAATATATGCAAATATGCTAAATAAATCGTACACGACAAAATCTACTGTGTCGGGGAGGCGTGCACGGTAAGCAAGAACAAATAGCCACGCTTCAAACATAAAACGTCGCACCCCAACACAGTAGCTTTTGCCATGTCCACGCCATTGTGCGAATTGTCCAGTGAGAAGAGAACAGCGAGAAGAGATTGGCATGTTTGCATATATTTGTGTGCAGAGGTCGGCGGTCGAATACCGACATTTGATTTCTTATACAAGAAGCTCAAAATATTGCCGTTGAGGGTGACAAATGTTGGGAAAGATGGAACTTTTCCGGCGTATAGTTGTTTTTCGAATATGGATTCAGTCAGGTTTGAGGAAATTGTCAGTGGAAATGGTACATTTCAAGAAATATAGCTCATTTAGTGAAAAGAGGTATGCTTTTGTGCGGGTGAAATGGCAGATTAGTGTGCAACCTTGCATAATATTATAATACTAATTGGGAGCAAAAATTAGAAAGACGCTTATTCTCGCTCGGAGAGAGAATTTTTGCCCTAGATAGCAAGTACGTAAGACATAAACAAAAAAACACTGTTTATTTCATAAAATTTTAGTAATTTTCAGTCATAACTCAAGCTTTGGCTACCTGTGTTCAGACCGGGCTTTTTTGGTCTTGTGGGACTGGGGGGGGGGAATTCCGCCCCCACCTCTTAACTCCAAGAATATTAAAGCTAAGACAACGAAAATCAAAGGACAAATAGTACGACCAAAAATGTTTCCATTGAGGTCCTCAACCTCAGGTTATGACGTCATATGACGTCACAATAACGATTTGTTCTCAAACGCCGGCCATCTTGGATTTCTTAAATTTTCCAAAAACCTTCAAAAACCACCAAAATTGATCAAGAAGTGATCAAGATCAATAAATTAACGCGGAAATGACCCAAAAATGTAAAATTTATTTCAAAAAAGTTATGATTTTTTATTAAAAAGAGGGAAATTCAAAATTCTGAAAAAACCGCTTGTCAAGAAGTGGTTGCCAGGGTAACGTCAAACTTAATAGACAAGGACTTAGTACACCAAATTGTTCCCAGATAAATTTAGGAGAAGTCACCAAGTTTGGTGGCTTTAGCTTGCTTATTAGAAAAGTTATAAACGTCCAAAGTCCGTGCGGGCAGAATCCGCTGCCCCCCGGTCTGGATAGGGTTAAGATTACTCTTTCTTGTATCCAAAACTAATTGTCATCTTCCAGCGTTTTTCAATAGTTATGCAGTTGGGGGCTGGTCATTGTGAAGGTGATAGAAAGATGAATATATAAAAGAGAAAGTATGAAAAAATTTTTATGCGAACGTACTTTAACTCAGTGAGAAATAAGGATTTAATACATGAAGGATCATCGCAAGTAGTTGCGTAAAGAAAGCCTAAAAACGTTTAGGCTTGGCGCGATTGCAACCTATGACCTTTTGATAACAGTGCAGCGCTATAATCAGCTAAGCTTACTGGAAGCTTGTCATTGTGTACGTTTGTGATCCGCCTTTCAAAGATGAATATGTGAAGAGAATATAAGAAAAATCACATTTGGGAATTGCGGAATGAAAATTTGATAGTTGGAAGACCATCGCAGTTGTAAACGCAACCTAAGCAACCTACAAAAACGAAAGGAAGAAACGAAAGTTTCTCAAAAACGTACAAACTTCCTTGCTCACGAGTTTCTTATATCATTATTAATATAACTACGCTTACTTGCTTGGACTAGTATCCATTGTCTTCATTGGACGATTTAAAGCGACATAATTATACTTTTATTGCTTTTTTGCTATACAGTTTATGAGCTTCCTGTCGGTAATATCGCCCACTATTGCGGACGGAGGTTGGATCAGACAACATTGCAAGTCAGGGGAGAGTCTTCTTTCTGTTCAGCAAACATAAGGGAAATCGGAACCTCTGCAGGAAGGAACGTTGTTAGTATTCTCATTCAACGAATGCTTACTCCTTATCTTACATTTTGTGGTATTGCAGTTTCTACGCATGCATATATCCCATAAAGTGACTTCTATTTATAAACTGTAAGTTGAACAGAAGAAAAACATCCTTTCGTGTCGTGCCATGTCGTGTCGCGCTCTTTTCATTACAGCAGTGATGTTGTAGGGTGCATGAATAACTGTGCTCGCATGAAATAACAATCGTCACAAAGCTGGTCATTTAAAGGGTTTATACTCTAAACAGTGGAGATTGTGCTAAAAACGCATTTGAAATCTTTTTGGGTCGTTGAGAACCTTTACGTGGAATAAAGTAGATCTTATTACACGGTAAGCCTTTTTATCACTAACAAGAAAAAGAATAGCTTTTCGATAAGCTATTTCTCTAATTCTCCAACTATTTAAATAAGAATCGTACATCTTACTTAATGAAAATTCCATTTCATTATTATGTTCATAATATGTTCTGGGAAATATAACTTTGATCCCCGAGTCTTAAAGCATTGCATGCCGTGTGAAGTCATCTTAATACTTTAGTGGCTTTTAAGAATGAGTGTTAAGGTACAATTTTTATTTACAAGAAAAATGTTTCTTTACTATCCCCACTTTTTTTGGTATTGATTCTCATTTTCTGCACTTAATTTTATTCAATAGGTAGGAGTTATGACGATATAACACTGTCAGTTTTCCTTTCGGCAGCGAAGCAATTTCAGAATTTCTTTTCTCATAGCTCGATTCATGATACAATAAATAATTGGGTTAATCCATGAACTACAAGCAAAAACCAGCGTGTCAAAAGACTGCCAAAATGAAGGTACAGTTACCTGCGCTATTCTTTCTAAAGTGCTGACAATTGTCCCAGGAATCCAACAGATGCTAAACGTTATAACTGTAGCCAGAAGTACTCGAGACGACTGGATTTCGTGTGCACTCATGCTTCCCTGGCCGTTTGCATCTTGCAAAGATGGAATGACGGCAGAATTGTGTCGTATAATGGCATGATAAACGCTTCCGTAACAAAACAAGGTCAAGAAAATTAGCAGGAAAACGAACCCAGTCAGAAACGCAGAAGTAGAAGCTGGCAAAGTTTCGCTGCTTCTAATTTGACAGAATAAATAGTGGGGGTGCCAACGAAATAAGACAGGTGTGACGATTGTGACAGCTAAACCTGCGGCGAAGGTTATTACCCAAACGAAGATAATTGAAAGAATCGTTTTCTTCTCTGTGAAAAGGGTGGTGTAAAAACGAGGTTTTATTATGCAAACGTATCGGTTAACTGCCGTTAGCGCCAAAATGTTAACTGATACTATGGTCCAAAAGTGAGAAACAAAGCCGTTGAATTGGCAGAAGTTGAAACCAAATGGCCACTTTCTCAAGGCTGAGGCAATCGTGTCAAAAGGATATGCAAGGGTTGCTACAATCATGTCGATCACTACCAAAGACAAGATGTAGAAATTAGTTATAGTTCGTAGTCTCCTATTTCGGTAGAACGCGATGCACACGAGTGAGTTTCCCGCGACTGATAAAACTGTGGTTAACACCCAAATTACAGTGTGTATGATGACCGTTGGTGCGCTTCTTGTGTCTTGAGTGGTTTGACTCATAATTTCCAAGTGTTTCCTCTTTGCTCTTCAATTTTTACCAAAAAGAAGAACGACCTGTGAGTGCCTTTGGTACAAATTATTTCAGTGATCAGACGTTGTATTCCGATTCTTCTCAATTTCTTGTGTTGTCAATTTCTCTCGTTTCCCACTCAAAGTTATGATCCAAAACAATGACACTTCACGCCTATATTTATTGTCAAACGCCCGTGTTTTGCTCCGCTAAATCCGGAAGCCCTGTAGTTTTAATTAAAATTCACAATCGGCAGTTCTCGCAAACGGATACGTGCAAAGGACATTTACTTATGCATGACAAAGATTATACTAAGGCAAAGGGAAAGATTTAATTAAATTATTATTTGCCTTTCTTTCAAGATGAATAAAGAGTTAAGATTCTGAGGAAAGTGGGGTGCTACGTCGGTGGGAAAGTGAAGCACAAAAATTTGGATTTATCGGCTGAGTCGATAACTAAAGATAAATTGGCCACAGTAAACAAAATTGAAAGCTGACGTTTCGAGCGTTAGAGTTCCTCTGACGAAGGGCCAGTTTATCTTATCAACTCAGTTGTTCAATCCAAATTTTTGTGTTTTCTTTCAAGATGATTGATGATTCTCTCTATTGATACCAGGGCCTTTCTATATTAATTTATGTATGGTATTGGCTTGCCTTTATTTTTCTACTTGAATATCTCTAAATAACACACGAATTTACAAAATATAATGTTCATATCAAATGAAGCTCTTTATCATACACGTTAAATTACTAACGTGAATGGGAAACTAAAAACTCAATCTGACAAAACACATAAAGCTTAAGATTGTTCCAAGTGCATTTAGTTGGAAAGCATAAGAATGAAGCAGTCTTGTCAGTACACTAAACTATTCAAACAAACCAAAAGCGTTTTAAGAGCGTCAACATTAAGCTTCTCCAGACCGCGAAGAAACAAATTAATTTTACGGTTTAAGAGTCGTCGTTTCTAGTCTTATGCTCAACGTTCAATTGAAATGCAATTTTTTGAAACACAAAAATTAGGATTTATGTATGGATTTGTGTATGGTTTATATATAGAATGGAGGAGCTACGCCGTCGGTGGAAACGCGCACGTGGCAACATAAAAAACAAGGATAAATTTGAATGAAAAGCTTTCGTTGATACCGTGGGTGTTAAGAGTGCCGATTTGAAAGGTGAATTTTTGCTCTAAATTTTTACGGCTTTACGTGTTGCCATGATGTAAGAAAAGGTCGTACAGACCGCTCTACATGTAAACCATACACAATCCACAATTCCTTAATTCGCTCTGACGAAAGGCTAACGCTCGAAACGTCAGCTTTCAATTTCCTTCTAATGTGGCCAATTGCCTTATCAACTCAGTTGATCAATCCAAACTTTTGTTTCACTTCCCCACAAGCCTGTTCACGTTTTCCTCACTATCTCGGAGCCTGGAACAGCATACTTCCCCTTTAATAAAACCTTTTTTGAATTTGCGTTTCATTGGAAATCCACTGAGAAATCAAGTAAAATTTATTTAGACTTTTGAGCTGAGCTTAGTGCCCCATCCAATCTACACGGTGAGTTGGCAGTGGGGTGGGGAGGGGGGTAATCGCTGGTGGTGGTGGTACTCAATATAACTTCGTACAGGGAGGCTCCGCCCCGAGGTTGAATTCCTTACCTTTAATATGATCGATTTTTGAACCTTTTTGGAACCTCAAAAATGAGCTAAAAACAGTAGATAATCGTGGGCTTTTAATTGCTCGAATGGTCCAGGCTACTGTATACTTTTTGAGTTGTGATTCCTGCCAAACGTTTCCAACTCTGTTTAGTGCTCAGATTTAGCGGCTATCCCGTTAAGTTTAAGGTATATTTTGGCGGCCCATTAAAATACCTAAGCAACAGATTTTCCCCTTCCCTGGCGAGCATCGTCGCTTCCATGGATAATGTGCTAGTCCATCGCAATTCTCTCACCAGATTTATGTCATACTTCAAAAACACAAGAATTCGTCGCTACCAAGTCGTTAAGGTATCATAAACCAATATGAGTAGGCCCAGCTAGTCGCATAATCCATCACCCCTGGTTTTATATCCATTCGGTGAAAGGACAGACGGGTAGACTGATACGGGAACAGCTTATATAAGGCCGTAAGAAAGCTGTGCGAACTTACAAGACAAAATGTTGACCAGCAGTTTGCTTTTTGAGCTGATGTCAGTCGCTATTAAGCTCAATAGAGGTGCATAGAGAATAATGGAACGGGTGTACTAAGACAGATTAAGGGCTTCCGACAACGCGGAAGAACGCAACGGGTATGGTGCTTACCTCAACGTAAAAACTCGTTACCGAGATCCTCGCACTTGAGTTTAAGGCAATTATTTTCCTACTACCGCCCAATAGAAAATTGGTTTCAACTAAATTTTTGCTAAGTGGAAAATCCCCTTATTTTGAAAAGATCGCATTAAACACAGCTGATCATTTTCAGCGTTTTTCAACTCAGTGGTTTTCCTGGAACATTTCTCTTTCTAGTCCAACTCGGTGAACACTCCGATCTGCACGAGTTAGTTACTAGTTCGGCTTTAATTTGGAGGTGGCAAGTTGTGGCTGAAAGACAAACAAGTTGAAATATCTAAACTCCATTTAAAGGAAACTGAAATTATTGTTCATCAAAAATTACGTTTAGGGGAATAAGTCATCTCAAGGAATACAAACAATTGCCCATCTGCGCTAAAATCCTTTCGTCTAATTCACATTTTCTAAACATTTTTAACTTTGACTTTCACTGTTTTGATTATAGCCCGAAGTACTCGTCAAATTACTTTGCCGCTAAATTACACAGTCGGTGAATATTATATGAAGGCCACGACGGTGTTAACTGACAGCCGACAAATGGTTAAATGTTCAGCTTTCAACTAACAAATTAGGGAAATTTTTACCGCCAACCATGTACGTTTAACCTTGACAAGAACGGGAGTCGCCACCCTGTTAGATAGGCAAAATCTATAAATTCAGAAAGTGCTTTTGATTTCTTACCCATTTTCAGCTCATTTATGTTTATGCATGTCGGGTCCAAAATTTATCAGCTGTTAAATGGACAAAATAAGTGCTGCAGCAAAAATTAACCTTAATCTTTACTAATGCTTTGTTGAAAAGACATCAAAGTGCTCTTAATCCAAAGATAAGGGAAGCAAAAAAGTTTAAGTCTGATTCCCGTAATAGTGTTTGATGTGATGGATGAAAAAAGGGAAAGGAAAAGAAAACCAGAATGTTTATTGGAGAAGTCGTTTGAAGCCAATAACAAAAAACAAGTTTTTCTAATTTTGACGAGTACGAATTCTAATTACGACAAAAGCTTTCTGTTTTCATGTCGCAAGAGTACAATGTTATTCCCACTGTTATGACTTTATGTCATTTAACCCAATTAGCGGCTTCGTGAAAGGTTAAATAAAAGCCAATCGCTATTTATTTCGTACAGGGTAACAAATGCGTGATATAACTTGATTATGAATTTACACTTATTACGTTAGCCTCACAGTGCAAGCAAGGGGAAGCTGAGCATATGACGAACTGAACATAAAGTTATCGTAATCGTTCGTTTTGAGAAATTTCTAGAAGATACTGCAATTTTTTACCACTCTTCTTCTGAAGATCTATAGGAAACGAAGACACCACTCCGGAAGGTGTCCTTAATTAGCGAACCATCCTCCAACGTTGAGATCTTTAAGGTAAACTGTAGCTAGAGTTTGTATTCGTAGACATATTTGTTAAGCAGATCATAACTGTGACGCATGGTAAATACGTTGAGGCTTTCTCATCTTAACGGTATAAATACGCCAATCAGTGAAACAAAAAAATGTCGCGCTGTGGAAAAGGCACAACGCTTTGAATGACAAGGAGAAAAAGCAAAGCCACGTAAGCATAATAAAATAATAGTTATAGATTATCTGACTGCAAGTTTAACGGAAAAGCAAGCTGCAACTAACAAGACAGTAGAGATAGGAGATACACAGGGAAAGTGGTCATTATTTCCGGTTCGTCACCTTTTCGCGGAAAATTAAAACACGACCCCGAAGTAGACGTTAATTTACAATATTTCAATTTTTTCAGTTTCGAAGCGGAAAGGCAGCATATTGAAGACAAAGCAAAGAAACACAAGCTGCATATTATTTGTTTTACATGCAAAAAATTATATGTAATCGTACTATTTAACTGCAGATATTTCGCCTGCTATGAAGTCACCGCAAACACTACACTGGTCTCTCAGAAATGAAACAGCTTCGTCATCAAATGAAAAACGAAGTCTTTTGATATACAATACACTAGTTTATATCGCTACAATTGTAAAACAAATAAACGCACAACCGATGTCCTTGCTCCTTTCGGTGGAGTAATGACCGCGAATCATCTCTGGCTGAAAAAAAGATGTTTAAAAACTTCGAGTCTACACACAACAATGAAATGAAATCGGCTGTAAGCGAACGACCAAGAAAATAATGTAGATTTCACCGGAAGGAAAACGAATGACAGGTGGTAAATAAGCGGTAGCAGTCAAGTCACTTAAGTTGGCTTTATACCTATTGTACCTTGCAGACTTCCGCTATATCTTGAATTCGCAAGGAAAACAAAAAATGCTCGAGAAAGTGGTAATTTCAGATAGATAGTAATGTTACAATTACTGCCTAACGTTCTCAGTGGAAAAATAGTTAAGTTCGCGATATCGATGATCTACCATATTTACAGTTACACGAGGCACCAACGACAATAAAGCCCAAATGAATACGGTCGAATCTCTTTCATACGGACACTGAGAGGACGAGGAAAAGTGTTTGAGCCATGGGAGTGTCCGTATTACAGAGGCAGCATTTATATGAATTTGGGTCTCTTTCGGACCAAGCAAGCTGTCCGCTATAGAGAGGTGTCCGTGTCTTAGGAACAGGTTAGACTTTACTTAGGTTTCAGAAAAGCTAATTACGTGAAATACCAGTCAACAACTTTCTTTCAATGCCCACTTCATTTGAAAAATAAATAATGCGCTGATCAATTTTAGTATTGGAAACCGCCAAGGTGTCAGTTACTAATTAACTCAAATACATATTTTTTTTTTTCTGTAAAACATTGCCTCTCTCTAAGGGTTATGAAAAGCTAATTTAAACAGGAACATGTTGTTGAAACGTTGTCATTTCACAAATCAACTAATCAGTTTTAAGTTTTAAAAATGGAATAGTTGTAGTCAGGAAGATGACATCGTTGAAGAAAATTTAACTTTTGTCACGGACTCGTACTTTTTTGATGGTACTAGTACCATCAAAAAAGTACGAGTCAACTTTTCTTCAACAGTTTTAAATTTTTCTTCAAGGTTTTTCTTCAGTTACCTTTTTAGCTTCCCACAAACACAAGCGGCAATTTTAAACGTAATATCGATACTAATTAGCACCTACTTTAACTGACTCTATATTGTGATCTTAAGATAAAAATGCAAATTGGAAACAGTTTTAGTCATGAATTTCAAGGAGGATCTGTCGTCTTCTATAGATTTGCATAATCCTGGTCAATCCTCAACTACAAGATCTTATTTTTTCTAAATTTCGTTATTGCAGTTCATATACTACGTAGACGACAAAAACCTAGGATTCTTGTGCTGTCCCGTTTTTGGTCTTTAGACCCAGTTTTTCCGTCCAGAATGAAGATGTTGAGTCGTTTCATGTGGTTCATGATCAGACGTTTTCGTTTGCTAATGAAATCCGAAAGAGTGGCCAATTAAATGCTTTATTGTCGTTTTCAGTGTTAATTGCACTCTACATGGTGCTTCCAAACTTGATCTGTGTATGATATCCTCAAGTATTTCCATTGCTTAGATTAAAAAAAAAAGCACGGCTTGCAAACCTTCGAAAGCTTTCTGGAAGAAAAAAAAAACACGACATACACGGTAGGTCGCTGTTCCACTATGCTAAATGTTCGAGAATTTGTCTCAGTATTTCTCTTTCTACACACTACCTCAGAAATCCGGTTGAGAAAGATAGGGCAGAAAACTTTGCAGGTAAGTGAGAGAAGTGTAGAGCCCCCCTAATTTCCACGTTGATAGTTTATCATTCTTACATTGGAGTTTATTATTTGTTACACGACAACGTCACTTTATAGCGCGTAATTTGTCATATGTGCGACTTAAATGACAATTTCCTTGGCAACGACATCGTGTATGAGTTTGTCAGTTAGGCAAACAGGAACTCTAAGTGAAATACCACATTTCGCATCTGCATGAACGGGAGATTCTAACACCATAGGTTCACGAATAGGTGCTCAGCAAGTGAAAGAAGACATCAGGTAATTATAAGAGCTCCATAAATCTCAAATAGAAAAAGCATTGATAACATTTATATATAAAGGGAAAGATAGAAATCTGTTATCGTGGTTTTATCAACCTTTTTGCATCTTCTAAATTTGTTGATTGCATCCGGTACGTCTATTTTAGAACAATGGGCCCCGTTATTCAAAGCATCGAAAAGCAACGTCAATTTTGAGTTCACTTTTATAGCTCAGCGACGTGGATTCCTGTAAAGTATTTTCGCTTTGCAATTTGACTTCAGCTGCTTTCAAATTGTCACGTAAAACTAGCACACAAGAAAAACATAGAAGTTGGTCAACAATTAACCCGGGGTTAGTGTTATTTAATTCAGAATGCTGTTCAGTGGTGTTCAGTCTTGAACCTGTGGAGGAAATGCTAAAGCAAGCCTAGATGAAGCGAAAGCTGTTGACCTGCCCGGTTTGTTTTTCTTTTTGCCAAGTATGAATGTCAGGAAACGTGTTAACATTTGTTCTTGATGGTACTCTCCGGAAAGGTCCGTCTCGTTTGGGATAAATCGTCAACCCTCAAATGGCTCAGGTTTCTGTCAGACGAATCCAGCATCATCCCACAGTGCTGGGTGAAAATTTGTTGTACGAATGCTTGATGGTAATTAAACTTTGTTCGTCACCATTCAACATCATCCGGTAGCATTCAGAATTATTTAACCTGGCGGTTAGATGCGATTAACCTGACGAATTTAACGATGTTGAATGGCAATGCCCGGGGGGGGGGTGCTCCCAAAAATTTGAGTGGGGTGTGCAGCGCGCTCCTTGAAACTCTTTCCCTATTTCAGACCAAAATATTAGATTTTCCCTAAATTATTTCAGACCTGACCCAATATTTGAAACCCTATTACAGACCTGCCCTGCAACTACTTCGGTTGGCGTACACGTTTGAGAAAGGCTAAAACTTCTTGACATTAATCACAACACATTTCTCAAGAAAAGATTCTATTAAAAAAAAGTAGCTTCGTCTAAAAACCATACCCAATTCCACATCAGACAGCACAAACCTTTCCATATTTCAGACCAAACTGGTCCAAATCTGTACCCTATTTCAAACTAAAACGGCTCGAAAACCATAGCCTTTGGAGCCACACATACCCATCTTGCTGATATACGGCAGTACCCCTCCCCCCTGGGTAGAAATGTTAAATCCGTTTGGCCGGGGCATTACGTTCGTAGCTCACGGTACTCTTATGAGAGGCCCGTTTCAATGGAGTAAACTGTCGACTGTCAAATGTCTTGCATTTAACGATACATGAAGAGATTTTTCAACGCACCGTCTAGCGGAGACAGTCCTGTCCACAAACGCGTAGACAGTTTTGTCTATACGATTTCCCGCAATATGATTGGTCGACAAAAACTAAAACAAATAAATTCAACCTTGATAAAAGGAAAGTAAAAAATTAAGCGTCAAATTCAGGACATTAAACTGTCAAATAACAAATAAGGCTAATTTTTACTGTGAACGTTTGGTCTGAATGAATGGGTCTTACCGTCAAGGATCCAATGATGGAAAACTGCTGATTTATCTCAAAATACTTCTATTTAACAATTTTCGTCAACCACTTACTGAATATAGCCGCCGCCGTCAAGATACTAAATTTTGTCCAATCAACAGCCAAAACCATACTTCATGAAAACCTGCTTTGTAGTTGAGTGTTAGAGATGACGTTAAACTATATTTAGGGGGTGCAGTTATCCTAGTGAACACAATGTGGGATTTCATTTGACGTCATACACCCTGTCGCTTAAGGCTGTCCATACTCTTTAAAATAACAGATAAACACGATCAACTTGGGGTGCATGGGTGGGCGATCATGTACCCCAAGTTGATCGTCTCTCTTTGGCTTATGATTTCAATTAAAACTGGCAATGTCTTGAAAAACACTGTCTCCAAAGCTGAGTCGTCAATTAAAATATTTATAGAAATTAAATTTGTGTAGCCCAAAGGCCTTAAAAAAGTCACTTTCGGAAAACAACACAATCAATGGACTCAAGCGTGAGAATTCCTTTTCAATTTATTTTAAGAATACGATGGTGATATGAGACAAAATTGTGAGAATATTGTGACAGCCATAGACCACGACAATCTTGTGCTTTAGACTTTGATAATTCGTCAACGGATTAATGATAAAAATTGAGCCTGTCGTGTTTTGATCGGCCAGTGATTTACATGTTTGCCAGACCTTCGGAACAGACTCTTTTTGGAGAACTGGGGAAGAGATTTATCTTGCCTTAGATAGCGGATTGTTTGATCCTCTTGAATACTGTTATATAGACTCATTGTAGCATTGTCCGCTAATAATTTTCAAGAGGAGAAGCAACTTCTAGCAGCCGTTATCTTATGTTTTTACTGTCCAACATAGCATCAAGCGAACGACCTCCTCTCGGAAATGCTAATTTACAATACTTTGGTGTTTATAAATTTTGTGTCTACACAATGTAGTAAATAAATCAGCAAATTACCTTTTTTACGATCTGTTATAGTCCAAGTGTGACGGTAAGATCTTCCATATGTCTTGCGGCAACTAATGAAATCATACTTTAAAAATCTATTTTCTAGTAAATTTATTAGCCAATTTTAACTTTTTTAAGTTAAGGTTTTCAAGATAAAACTGTTAATTCTTCTCCTTCCTGTTTACAACCTAGAAGTATGAACATTTTAATTAGTAGGAAACAAATACTGGAGTCGATTCAGGATTCAAGAAAAACTACAATTATCATTTACCTGACATTTACTTTATTATATTGTGATTTGAAATTAATGTAAACAAAGACAAAGAGATCCCATGGGGTGTATACATAAACTCAGCTTTTGACTTGCACACGTGAAGCAATATTTTGTGATTAAGGTTTTACAAAATTGGCTTTTTCCTCAAAAATTTAGGCCGATGGTATTCGTGCTTTCAAGCCAAATTCAGTTCTACCCTGAGACTGGCAATAGCGCTATACCCTTTCCCCAAAATGCCACAAATTCAGCAAAATTCATTTCGCTAAACTTCATTTTTCCAAAATATTGAAAAGCAAACAGTACAATATGCCTTGAGTGCTCAATAATCTTCATTCAGTCACTAGTCACGCTTTAAGATTTCATCCACATTACCTAACTGAATGTCAGACGCAAGAAAGGAAATGAATAAAAAAAAATTTCAGTTACCTTTGTAAAGAAACCTTGCAAGATTTTCCACGCCCAAGATCTAGAAAACTAAATTTCAACTGTCAATCCGTCAGTACTTCTTTTTCGAGGGCCATTAATCAACTCACTTCCTTTACAAATTACGAAAGGTGATTGGTTAAAATATTGTGTTTTTAGTTAACGGATTCAAGCTTAACCCGCGCGCGGCATTCTTAAAACAATACAATTCATGCTATTGATGTTAACGGGTTTCATAACCAAGCTACTGCGCTGAAAACCAAGGTAAAGCTTATTTTTGTCGATGCTTGTGATTTTATTTTTATGATCACACTCTCTTGTGTTATCAGGGTATAGGTAAAAAATTGCAATACGTTAAGAACAGTACGTTCTATTTTAAACAAAACTTTAAGAATACATTTATAATTATTTTAACAGTAATATTCTCGACAGTCCTCAGGTACTGTTGTGAATTGATTATCTGGGCGACTTTGATCAAACCGGTTGGTGATACTCTACGCATTTCTGTATAACCTTAAATTCATGTATGCTACACAACTCTCGTAAACTTTGCAGTTACTCCAGCGTCGCGTACGTACCAAACCGTCCTTGTTACAGCCGTCCACACATGCATGTATTACCGAAAGAGTAATTAACCGTACTTCAGTGGCAAATTCATTATATCGAAGACATGAACTCAGTTCGCCACACGGTTTTTCAGATGCTTTTGATGGCTTTGGGCCCTGCAAATGATAATACAGCATCAGGTATTTCGTGGATTATTTAGACAGACGTTACGTTGGTAGATCGGACGACATAAGGTTTCGTAATATTTGTGCTTAATGTGGTCAACACTCGATAAATTTGGCCTGAACATGTGGCATAATACGTAATACGTTTTACTCAAATGAGATAAGGAAAAGAGAGATTCTATCCGGATAGATCGCGTGCAGGAAATATACTAAACTTTGCTTTTATTTTCTCGTAAATGTTTGAGACAGAATTTCTCATTTCACAGGGAAAATACTAAAATGCTATAGAAAGTTAACATTTTGACGTGCTGTGACAACGGGATAAATAAGTGTTCGGCGAGGATCTTACAAGCGCAAATAAAATTATGGTTCACTTTTTTTTCTACTCAAGGAAGGTTCAGAAATAAACAAGATATCTCACTTTTTTTCCCGTGAAATTTTCATATTACGACAGAATTTTTCGTTGTTTTCAAAAATATGCCGTTTCGTCTAGCGAACAAGATTAACTCCTTTCGTGCCGAGGCTTAAATACAGGTCGTCTTAATATTCGTGTTTGTCTTTTTACCGACCGAACGCCAACACCCAACAACTGATATAGGAAAAAATCCTACCTTTATTTTTTTCCTGACAAGAATAAGTTTATTTACTTTTGCCGAGAGAGGAAAAGCGTTGTAATAATCTCGAGACACAAAGCAACCGCTTTTTTCACTGATTATTCCGGATTGCTATTGACTATAAAATTAGCCTTAATATACATAAACCTTTTAGCGGAGTTCAATTGTCCTTTTTCGCTGACAAACGTTACCCTTTAATGAATGACGGACTCAGCAACTTAAAAAGAATTAATTTCTCTTTGAGACATCTGCAGTCAACAGACAAGAGGCCTGCAACCAATGTTATGGCAATTGTGATTAAATTTTAATATTGCATCAAATATTTCCTAACATACTCTTATGAATAAAATTTTCTGATGCTTCAATATTTCATGTAGATAACGGTTTTGAACATGTAAAAGAAAAATAATGCATACAATTTTCGATCTACCCTGATGATTTAAACCTTTGAGCAAAAAATTTCATTTCTGACACGATTCAATTAGACACCGTTTGAAAACTCTTATCACCGTTATACAATTACGCTGATATTTAAAGCTATAGACCTGGAAACGTCTTCGCATAAAATCACGGTATGCCTTGGGCAACATAATTATCATATATCTTGGCAATGACGAACAATAATTTGAATTAAAGAGAAAGGGATCTTCGCGGTCAAGCGCAGTTTGAGCGTTGCGAATGATACTTGAAAAATTCAGACTGAACAGGATTCGAGACCATTGCCTATGGCCGGAAAGCCATACATGCATGGGAACGTGGTCAATTGCGAGTTCTTATGGGCCCGTCAAATGAAGAATAATTGTTAAATATAATATAATAATTATAATATATAATTATATATAATAATTATTACACGAACGTGCGTTGGATATGAGGTGATGGCTATGTTAAATCACGTCATATCCAACAAGCGGTAGTGAAACGGTTGTTTTCTTAAATTTCCAATTTCGGCAATCGTTGCTGATTTTTTTTTTCGTCATATATCTCTTTTTAGGCAAAATTTGGCTTCGTAGTGAAAACTTTGAACGCCGCGACACTGACTAGACATTGACTGACTAGATAATTTCCATATAAGGCAAAAATTAGAGTTATTCGTTGACACTCTCTGTGTTAGCCAATGAGGAAGCCAGAAATTCAATAACCGAGATTGAATATGATTGGATATGAGCAAGGTACGCTCTGATTGGCTCCCGACTAACAGGCTATCAGCTCATTTCCTGAGAGCATAGAAGACAAGCAAAATAGATGGCCAATGAATGCTTCATTTACAGGGCACAATTCTTTTGGTAAGTTGAACTGAAAAATATTTGTCATAACCCAGGTTTGTCTGTTACAAAGATGTAGTGTTTTTGTTGTGAAAAAATATAAAAACTTCCAAGGTTCAAGGCAGTGCCTCATCTGCATCATAAATATTGTTAGTTTAAACGATTCGATGGTTTACGTAGACTGAAACAAATTACTTGTCGAATTTGTCAAATGCATTGTCGAGAAAAACAGTTAACTTGCACTTGTGAGGTAATTTCAATACAGAGGATCGACAGCAACACAAGGAGGCGCCGTCCTTAATCTGGTTCGCTCAAGCCGCCCGACAATGAGTCTGCAGTTTAAAATGGCATCGTGTCAAGATAATAGTATTTTTGGAACATTCCTTCAATTTTTTTCAGCTACAAGATATTACATTTTAAAAATTTCGAAGAAACGAAATTTGAAAAAAAAAAACTATTTTAACATTAATTTGAAAGATATTTTTAGAACGTTTTAATTTACTTCTAGTTGTGTTAAGTCTGTTGTGTCATAATTGACACAACAGACTTAACACAAACGGAGACCAAAATCAACTGACTGAGAAGACTAAAAGAGATGAACGTCAACATTCCTCGGATATATCACTTGGGTTCGTGTAGCAACTTTGTGTGATGACTCATCGAAAATACAACTGCTTAAGTAAAAATTAAAGATAAACTTAAAAAACCTCGACGTTTCGACGTCGTCATGACACCACTATCAAAAAAAAGATATTTAGTTATTCTAAGATTGCGAGAAGGCCACCAATTTGCATAAGGCATTAAACAAAGACCTTGGCGCGAATTGAGTCGGTTTGCACGTTTAAATCTTCGGACTAGCCTACGGTGGCCTTCTCGCAATCTTAGAATAAACGTCGAGGTTTTTAAAGTTTATCTTTAATTTTTTCTTGTCTTTGCTTCAGCAAGTCTCCCTTGATTAACTGCGTAAGGGAACAAGTAACCAACATTTACTTATACTACCACTGACATTTGATATTTCTATCAAAATACTCAAGCTCTTTTATCAACTCGTATTCTTAAATTAGATAATAATTTGGTATAATTAATGGCCCTTTTTATATTAGAGACGCATTATCCGTCCGGGACGAACGTGGGCAAACAACGTTTAGTTAGCTGCGTTTAAAAAGTAGTTAGATGCATAGTTTGGTTATGCGTCTCGTACAAAGACACTGGGTACTGGATGGATTATCCGTCCATCAGCTTCCTAGTCCGTCTTCCAAGAAGAACTCCCGCCTTTATACGAGACGAACTACGAGTTGCATAATCAGATGCCCAAGTTCGTCCCGCATGGATAGTGCGTCTCTAGCAAACCAACACTACGCGCACTGTTAGCTGTGAGCTTATTTTCGACGAGTTTGATTGGAATAATCACCTTAATTATTACAAAGAGTGTTTCTGGATTGTGAGAAAGTTTAGGCCGTGAACAGGTTCCTTGGTGAGGAACCGGGCTCTATCCCTCACTAAGGAACCTTTTTCAGCATTCTACAGCCTGGAGAAAGCTTCTATATATATATGCAAACTAAGAAAACATTCCTGCTAAGAAAATTATTTATTTTTACCACCTACTTGGGCGACTAGTAGAATACAGACGAGCTGATAGATAACCCAGCAGTAGGGAAACAATCATAGCGCGCAGTTGATCACATCCTAGGGCTATTGTGTCATAATTCAAGATTCGTTTCCCAGCCTCTTTCAGAGAATAACTCAGTTTAGGAGTATGTGATAAGTGGAATGGCGACTTAGTTAAAATGACATAAGGAAATGAGCTCTTTCAAGCCGAGTCGTTCATAAAAAAAGGTTTGAATGGGACTCGACTCAGAATTTTTTCTGAGTGGAAATCGACTTTAGAGTGCTTTTTCATTTATTTTATCTCAGCCTATGTTTTATTTTATCTCGGTGAAGACGAGCACCAAGAGGTTGATAGATGAGTACAATTGAAAAGCCTAACAGGAGATTTGCCATTGAGAATGCCAACAAACAGCTGCCAGGAATGGCAAACTGATAATCGACTCAAAAGGAGGTCAAGCAATCCGGAGAACAACCGCGTTGATAGTCAGATAGGACCTGCCCACACTAATTGTTGATCTATATAGTCTTATAGCTCTCGAACAAATTCTATTTCTCCTTCTATTTCTTGTGGATAAATCTATGTTACAGAAAGAGAAGTCCTTCGAAGATTGTTTGATTCAATATAGACCAGGCTTTATTTGCGCACAGACTACAATGAAGCACCCGACTTCATTTCCTTTGTTAATACAGTTAGACTTTTAAAATATTAATCAGATGTTCATTAACATGCCATGTCTCTTTTCTATCTTATTTATCAAATGCTGTGCTCGCAGCAAAATGAAAAACACAAAGTGGTCGAAGATAATTTAGAACAATGTTTGAGAATAGGGGAGAGGAGAAGTGAACGAGGAATCTTCAATACTCCAGACTTGCTCTCTGAAATTGCTTTTATTCTGTTATGTGTATTGTGAACAAATCGAGGAAGGTTACCTCATATCCTCGTGTTTTTGTTGTCACTAGTTGTTGCTATAAAATATTGGTTTTCCTCTGTCTTCCTTTATTTTCTCCTGAAGGAACTTTTCCCCAGGGATACGGTAACATTTCTGCATAAGAACAATTTAGAGACTGAACATAATAGCCAAGAACGGATTTTTTCCGAGCTTCTGTTGCCTTTCTAAAAATCCTAGCTAGACGTCTTTTTCGCGCCCAAAACGACACTGTTATTGCTCCGAAAACGGAAGGCATTAACTTTCTTATGTTACCAAAGTACAAGGCGGAATTTCATTAAGAAAAACTGTTTTATTTATTCTGACAATAAAATGCTAATACCTGAGGCGAGTAATAAGTCCGGCTCCGAAAAGATAGTTTGCCCCAACAATCCTACCGTCGTTTCATTGTTCGTTTTGTTTGGTTTCTGGCGCCTTTTTGTTTTCTGCCTCATTTGTTCTGGCACGGCTACCGGCCGAGGCTAGAAATAAAGTCGCCTTTTGTTTTGTTTCATTTTGGTTGCCATTTTATGCCAAGACTGCTTAACATAGAGAGAAATTCTACTTTCTAAGGACACAACCGGTGCACACAATTAAGGTCTACCATCGAATACACATTTGGAATAAGCCAATCATCTTCGCCTATTCTTGTCTTTCATCTGACGTCATTGCCGCCATGTTGGATGACGTAAACAGGTTTCTCGTTAACTCCTTTTGTGCATGTCATCCAATATGGCCAGTGAGCCATTGTCTTTTGAATCTTTAGGTATTGGTTGAAGACCAGTAATTCGTATAAATGCGCAAAAACACTGTATGTGAACGGGACATTTGTGTGTAAAATGCGGAAAAATCGTGACAGATGTCTCCTAAAAATGGTCACCCTTCAGGATTTTAGCCGCAGAGTCAACCAACTGTTTTATTAAAAAAACCACATCGTGAAAACCACTGCGTGACTCCAGGGGGGAGTATTTAACAAATTATGAATGCACGGATATTGGTGCATTTGCATCTCTGTAGGATTGATAGCAGGTGAAAGGAAAATAAAGAGAAAATGATTTAATTGTGACAAGTGTTTCATTTGACAGACGGTCAAGAGCTATTACCGTTCAAAATCTCGGACAAACACATTTTTTTATCCACTTCTAGTGGCTACTGGAAGAAAAAAGGTAAGTTCTTAATCAAAAAATAATTTACTAATGGAGTTGAACTTAGGGGTAAAACAAGCCAACAAAGAGCAAAGTTTTCATTTCGCTGCCTAGACGAGACATCGCATTTTAATGGGTAAAGCCTCGCATGATTTATGGCTTATTATAAACGACGTATCATCCAAAAATGGCATGAGAAGAAACTGCAGTAAACATAGGCAATAAATCAAATGCGGTTTACGTTTTTACTTGGAAATATGTCATTTGACAAAATTTAATTGTCAGTCATATTGGCTTTCAGACAACAAAACCCGCCGCTTTTCAATACGGCGTATATAAACACACTACTTTGTTTGCACTTTCTGCTGGTTGCCACTATGTTCTTAAAGTGAATATAAATTCGTCTTCGAACAAACAAAATCGCTTACGGTCTCCCAGAAACTCAGTGGTCAGAGTATCTGACCAAAGTGTGAAAATTGTTGGTTTGACTCCCGTCAGGGACTCATTGTTTCTTTTGCAGTCCGATTCCCGTCAAACTCAATTACAATTTACTTATTACATAACATATCTCCATAGTAGCCATATTTCTCCTTTTCACCACACGGCACACTTTCAACATTACTGATCCCAGCAGCATACAGGACTTGTGTCACAGAAGAAACTACCGTAGAAAATCTGACCTAGTAGTTCGTTACAAGTCACACGTAGCTCAGTGGTTAGAGCATGCACCTGCACAGTGTGCGGAAGGTCGTGGGTTCGACTCCGACCTGGGAGTCAGATGTTTTCTCTGTATTACAAGCTCCGTGATAAGCTAAATATACCTTACCTTATAAAGTACATCGATTCCAAAAGTTTTCAAAGCCAAGGTCATTTTGCAATTTGAAGAGGTGGATATCGTTTTTCTTGCGGCTAAAGAAATGCTTGTTTGATTTGCAGTTTGGCTGGTCAATGTTAATTACCTGTTTCTCTATTTTTTTTTTTCACAGGAAGTTTTTTTTAAATTTAAAGTCGCTTCCTGCGTTGAATTAATATCTGTTTTGCGGTTCTTTGAATTGAGATTCTTCTCATTCGGCTGGTCTCTGCTCTAAAATCCAGTCAAATATGGAAAGAAAGTCAGTATAATTTTTTTTTTCATTTTATAAACCTCAATATCGTTATGAACACCGTTCACTTTGTCACCGGGTTAAATTTAAACACTACGAGCGCATTGTCTTTTAACATGCATTTTTTCTTTGAATCAACTGAATTGCCTTCAAGCAGAGCTTGCAGTGATTAAAAGGTAACCAACTAACTCTCTAACTCCAACAGACAAACCATATTTCAGGTGAGCTGGTCACGGGTAACTTGTCTGTGGTTGAAATCATTTAAAAAGTGCCGCCACAAAAATGAATGCCTTTTGGGCAGTACTTTCCCGTTATGCTGGTTGGCTTTTTAATATTTCCAAAATGAAATTTCATATTATTATTTTTAGGTTTAATCGTGGGCACTATTCAACGGTACTGAAAAAAAAAACAATTCAGTTTCACAGCGAGAAGTAGGAGCGTAACCGCCAATAAGAGATTCAAAAAAGTCACTATCGTGTAAAGAAAAAGTATTCTTTTGTTGCAGAACGACGGCACCCACGAACTCTTTTGTTTTCCATTTAAGATATACTATCAAAAGTACCTTAACTTTTTAAATACTCTATGCCAACTATCAGCGAATCACAAAAGCTGATGCAGTGGATACGGTTTTTCAAGCTTTCAAATTTGTCATATGGATTGGCTCAGTATAGAGGCAAGTATTATTTTAGCTTGCTTATTTATTTATTTTACATTTTTATGACCTGGCATCTGATTTGTTTTCTCAGTTTATGTCTCTAGGTTATTTTCTTCTATTCTCGATTCCTTATTTTGTTGGTAAAAAAAACTAGGAAATTTTTAGTCCTTTTATTGAGCATGCAGTTTGTGAATGTATGAGATGTTATGTGCCATATTTTCTATAGCTCGATATCTCAATCAATTTGTCACGAATTATAATAAGGGAGATAACATAATTTTACCCTAACGTAAATCTCACTTAATATAACAACTGCGCTCAAATACTTTCAAAAGACAAACAAAAACAATAATATATCGTTTGTTTAAGCGAAGTAGCCGAATCGTGACGGCCGCCGTATTTTGCTGCAGGCAAACCTGTTATTCAAACCACAACAACACGTTTGTTTACAATTTTCTAAAAAGCCGCGAAATATTTGTGAAATGCTGCAGGTGCATAAAAGATGGATTGAGCGGGCGTTGTGCACCAACGCCTTTGTATTTGACGACAAAAATCTCTAAAGCGCAAAAAGAAAAGAAGAAAACAAAACAAATTTTAAAAAAATTTACTTCCGAAGACTTTATCAGGGGTAGTATTTTTTTTCTTATTCAAACTTGCAAGGCAGTGCAGAACTGATTTAATAGATTCAGTCTGAAATAGAAACTGAGAACAGTCTTTCGTCGTGGTCTTTCATAATAAAAAAATATATCTGAAATTACAGCTAAGCTTGTGTCACTTAGTTGAATCAGTCTCATTGCGTTTCTACCTAAAAAAAGAAATCTTTGGATATGTTATGTTTCGTAACGTACTTTATTTTGCAAAATAATGAATTCAAGCGCAAAAGGGCTTCAAACTGTTGCATAGATTGAAAAACGTGTTGTCATTGTTTATCCCAAACACTAAGATCACAGTCTTTCAAAAAAATTGTCACAAGGTGGTTCAATCTATAATCCACCTTGTCAGCAGGGGGTTGGAACCAAGAGCGAAAGTACTCATTCAATCATTATTGCAATTTTTGAAATATATGTAAACATGGAGTCACCGAGTTTCTATACTATATATAACTTCTAGCTCATGAAGTGTTGTTATTGGCAGAATGTAATTTGTTCGATAGAGTATTTTTGTATTGCTGTGCAAAGGCTTCGCAGTTTTAAACAGATGGTGATTCGCGACACCTTAATTTCGCTGTTTCGAAGGAGTTGTTGAGAACTTTTTAAGTTTTGATGAATAAGTGACTTTCGTTTTAACTAGGGGAACGTTATTTTTGGAGCATGTTACAATTATTTAAAAAAAAAAGGAATGTACTGAAAGAGCGATATTTCTAATTGCTTTTCCAAGGAACCAAACAATTTATAAACGGCCAAAGTAAAAGTCACGTGTTCTTTCACCATTTTGAATGAGGGAAACTGATGCCGGCAAGATTTTGAGGTATTGTTTCCACATATACTGTCCGAAATATGTGCCAACAAAACTAACGTTTTTCTTTCTTTTTTTTTTTCAAATGGGGAGAAAGGCGAATAAACAACATCTTAGTATTCGAGTATTTCTGATACTGTTTTGTAAACACTGACACGATAACACCCCACATGGAAAAATAGTTTTCTTTGAAGGGGGTAATTGTAACTGTAATAAATGCTGATAAACTAAAACATGTACAGGTGGATTATATTTTAGGCTTGCTAGTAACATAACCTGGTCATTATTTGAGTGAGCTCGGGTATTTTAATTCAAGTTTGGCTATCAGTACAATTTACAAGCGAGAGGATAATTTACAGAGGACCACATGCCTTATCACCATGCTGAACTAAGCACATTTGCTCCGATAATTGAAAAATTCAGCCCTGATATAGGAACATTGGACTTTGAAAATGAAAAAGCTAAATCAATATATCAGTTACGATTTAAAAAAACTGTATGAAAGAAATATGCTCATGAGAAAAGCATGAATGTGTCGCTTTATTTTCCTTTTTAATTAGCCTAAGTAGGAAAGCGTTTCAATAAACAAGACGAAACAATCACGCAAAGTACATCGTCAACAGAAAACAGCTCATCCATACGTGTTAAATATTAAATATTTGTGTTCTCTAGAAGCATAGCAATTGTTTTACATCAAAAACTAATAATAAATGCGGCGATTGAAAGGAAATATTGACAATCCTGAACGTCAATGTTTGAAAAAGGAATCAAAACTCAAACATTTGCTCCCATTCCTTTGTGTTTTTTAACATTCGAATTAACACGATTCGGATTATCTTTTTCCATCAAAAATTACACCCCTGACAAATGATAAAAATAGCACTAGTTTGACCGCATTTTATTATGTACCTTCGTAAAAAAAACCTCAAACGAATTTAGCATGCGTTAGTCAAATGTCATTGAAGAAATCTGCAAAAATGGTCAAAGTAAAAAGTAGTGCATAGTATCAGCTTTTTCTTTCTAGGGAATCAAACCAAGGATGCTGTTTTCGAAACACTATTTTAACTTTCATTTTATTGTTATTTCTTTCAGATGACTTAAGTCGAGGCAGGTGGTTCTTTCGTTCGGGAGCACCAAATCAGTGTAAATAAACACATCACTTCACGGAGAATAGAGGGAGATAGCATCCGTTGAGAAAATGCACCTAAATTCCAGCTGATGCCTTTGATGTAAACATAGCCTCCACCTCCGCCCTCACTTTAGTGAAGCTTTTAGACAAATTGTTTTGGTAACAACAGGAAACAAATTATATATTCTACAAAGGAAAACGAAGGAATAGTTGAAGTATCTGCAGTGTAGCCATAGAGACGACCTATCACGGAATATTGTGGTGAATATTTTATGATTATAAGACACCCTGGAATCTTAAGGAAACACGCGTTTCGCGGTTCTGAGCACGTAGGTTGGAGCTTTCACCAAAGAAAGAGAAACACGGTTTGGAAACACAAAACAACTGTGGTCCATTGTGGAAATCGGTCACCCTTTTTTGTAGTATTTTGTTGAAAGCTCTAATAGGCAAGAGTCTAATCTGCATCAACAATGTAGCGACGGGTATAAATCACATAAACAAACGCTGGATAAATCTTTGAACAGAAAGCAGCAAAACGACGGAGTTTTGGCCCTTGAGAGGAACACTTACAACGCAACGCGGCTATGGATTCAAAAGAGTACAAAGATACACGTTCCCAGGTTGCCATCGCCATCCAAGCGGCTTTTCTTCTAGTCATTATCCTTACAGCTCTCATTGGAAACACGCTGATTCTTCTCGCCATCTATCGAAATCACAGCCTTCGCAGCATCACCAGCGTGTTTATCGCTAACCTTGCCGTGGCGGACTTTCTTCTCGCGCTTCTAGGCATGCCGTTCACCATGGCCTCTTCCATCACGTACCACTGGGTTTTTGGAAACGTCTGGTGTGTTATCAATGGCATGCTCAACTCGATATTTTGTATCGCTTCTATGCTATCTCTAGCGGCCGTATCAATAGACAGATACGTTGCAATTATCAAACCGCTCCAGTATCCCCTCATCATGACCCCACGAATCGCTCTGGGTATGATAATATACATCTGGATGCACGCAATCACTTGTGCCTTTCTTCCCGTATTCGGTTGGGCCAGCTACACATACATCTACAACGAGTCCATCTGCACCGCAGATTGGGGACAAGACATTCCGTACACCATGTTTATCTTTGCTTTCAGCTTTTTCGCCCCGCTGATGGTCATGGCCTACTGCTACTTTCACATACTCCGCGCAGCGAGGAGGCAATCCAAGAAAATCACACCACGTGTTGGAGAACTTCAACAAGAGACCTTACAAACTATAGTGGCAGTGCCGGTAGCTTTCGCCGTCGAGAACGGCTCGCCAGCAGTGTCCAATTCACCGACGGCGAAGGAGAAAGCCAAAGAAAGAGAAGCAAAGGAGAAGTTTAGGCGAGAAACGAGGGCAGCAAAAACGCTGCTCATCGTGATGGGAACATTCATGTTTTGTTGGGCACCTCATTTCATTGGAATGACTTGTTTACTGTTCGAAAGCTGCGCGACTTCGTGGCCGGATGAGTACTTTGCGACTACTACTTGGCTGGCCATGTTAAACAGTGGCTGTAATCCCATTATTTATGGGGTTATGAATAAGAAATTCCGGCAAAGTTTCAAAGATATAATCATGTGCAAATCTAGAGGTAACAGACGATACAGTCAGCGAGAAGTGAGTAGCTTTTCGTGACAAGCATACATCGGTAAAGTGTTTTTATAATAATAAATGTCAATTAAAAAGAGAGCCCAGTCACGGTATAGGATTTATCGTAACAGCTATAATAATTCTGCCGGCAGAGTGATAACATAAAGAGCAGGAACAAGCGGTTCTTAGTGGCCGAGAATTATGAGAATTAGGAGATAGAAAAAGTCACCAGATATCTTTTAGGGACCTTAAGCAACTAGGACGCCAACTGCTGAGAACGTCACAAAACACAGGTTTAGCGAGCAAAAGAAAGGCTCTATAAGTACGTTATATATTTTGATAGATTTCTTTGCCGTCCTCCGAAAAACAACAGTGTGAAATGACCACAAATTCTGTTTTTATGGAGAAGAACACGAAGTTAAATTTTCCCCTCTTTCTCAACTTTAATGCTAAGATCCTTACAAATTCAGCTTCTGAATAATTCCTCTACATTAGACAAATATACACGATTTGAATTATCGCGAAGCAGTTCAAAATAACACGAATCAGTTTGGTTTTTAGAAGATGTCTTCCTTGACGTTGCCCCTGTCGTTACGTAAGGTCTCTGTTAACCCACATAACAACATTTTAAGGTTATCTGAGATGGTAACGTACACCTGCTTGGTACACAAAAGTCACTGAAATTGCAAAACAGACATTGAAAACACTGGTTCAAAATCGTTTACTTTTACTCCATTTCCAAGTAGATTTGTTCGCTGAAAAGTCCATGCGTCCTTTGGTCTTTTAAACATTAAAAACACATTAAGGAAAGAAAGCGAAAATCAACACAATTATCATCATGGCTCTTTAGCAATTTCCGGCAATTTTAGCTTCTTCTTACAACTGGCGAAACGTGTCGTTGGCTCGATAAATTAGCGCCATGTGTCTGTATCTAAAGAATCAAATATAGCCACAGGGCACAAGAAAATGATGAACACTTATAAGTAAAACAACATTGCAAATTTGTTTTTAAAAGAATTAGTGTTTGTCGTCATAATAAGGACCGTAATTACTGAGATTGAAAACGTGCTCGATAACAGGTACATGCTTACCTCGCATATAAAAGATTTCAAGGTTACATTATCAAAAGAAAGTAATCGTAATTTTCAGTTTAAAAAGTCCTATATCAGGGATGAAGCGGGATAATAAAAACAAACAAAGCAAATCTGTCTTAGAATTGACATTACATGAAAGTCAAAATTTTGGATTTATCAACTGAGTTGATAAGGTAACTTGGCCACCGTAAAGAGATTGAAAGCTGACGTTTCGAGCATTAGCCCTTCGTCGGAGGGAAGGGATTCGCTCTGACGAAGGGCTAACGAAAGGCTTACGCTCGAAACGTCAGCTTTCAATCTCTTTACGGTAACCAATTTACCTTATCAACCCAGTTGATAAATCCAAAAATTTGTGTTTCACGTCCCCATCGACGCAGCACCACAGTTTCTTTAGAAACTAACCCCCTTGTTTATAACATGAAAGTGTTTGTTTTGGGGAATAACTAAGAAACATATCCTTTGGTTTCCTTGAAATAATGGTTAGTAAAAAATAACGTAACGCAACATTTTGAAGAAATCAGGGCGTGATATTATTTATATACTTTTATTAATCGCCCGGACATTATAGATACCTACAGGATACCATTATGCAGGTAAAACAATAAAATAAGAAAATTTACGAGTGTAAATGCCACAATGTTCCTTGTGTTCTCGCACAAAAAAATTTGAACAGAAGCTGTTGTTCGAAAGGGGGCCATCCGCGAAAATGGATATGCAGTGGAACCCCGATGTAACGAAGTGCCAAGGGACTGAGAAAATGTGTTAGTTATAACGGGGGTTGGTTATATCGAGGTTTTTCCATACATTTTACTATTACTGAGCTGAAAAATGTCGTTCGTTATACCGGGGTCTTTGTTATGTAGGGGTTCCGCTGTAACGTGCTTTTTCAAAAGGCATAATGGTGAAGTTCAACTCATCAGTAACAAGAGGAAATGTCAAAAGTTGCAACTTAATTTCTTTTGTTTCTCATTTCTCACGAGAATCTTAGATACAAAGACAACTCGACAAAAATGTTTGTGTCTCCTTAGCGCCGCTCACGAAAACTGAGTTTTTATTCGTCGCTTTTAGATACCCTTAGGTCTTCTACCCACACTTAAATGACTTAAAATGATTAATCGTTTACGAGATGACAAAAACGTTCTCGACGTGATGGTGTGGAGGATGCATTAGAATGTTATATATGTCACCATTGTCGAGAAAAAATCTCTACTTAGAACAGCATTTTTGGTCCGTGTTTAGACGCCATATGTGTGGGCAGAGGACTAGAGTAGAAACTCTCTTATTTCGTAATGAAAACTAAATGAAAACGCACGTGTGGACAGCACCTTTATGCAGTCAAGTTTTTATTTGACGTGATCAGCATTCGTGAACAAAGGACATTCTACCTAGTCAGTCGTTCAGTACGTTTTGATAGCACAGTGGCGGTTATTGCAGAGAGGCTCGGGAAGGAGGGAAGGAGGGCGTTGGGGCCCGAAGGGCCGAAACTTATTTTAAAGTCAGAAATATTTTCACTCCGCCCCTTCTTTCACTCCGTGCCCCCATCTACGTTAATTCTGGATTCAATTAACGCAGATTTAGTAACTTCCATTAAGCCAAACAAACGAAAATTTTCTGTTTGAGCAATTACGTTTGTCGCCCACGATTCCACTCAAAAGTTCCTCTCCCACGGTGAAACTCATAGTGTTATTATTTTGATAATTTGGGGCTATTGTTATCAACAAAGAAAGGATTGGTTATCCGCCAGTAGGTGAAAGGTAAGAGTTGCTCCTAACGAAATAGAGCAACGCCAACGTAACCTCCAACTGAGATACGTAGCCACACGACATACCTCGCACTTACAAAGCCGTAAATTGTATGAAAAACTACTTTTTTTCCGTGTGATTCTGCGGCAGATGTTTAAACGAAGTTACAGCTGTTTTTCTTCTGCGAATTTCTAACGCGATCCTCAACAGTTTGCAGCATACACGCGGTGTTTTGAACTTATCATCTTTTGAAAAATGGTTATTCAAATAAAATCTTTAAATTTTCACAGTAGTCCGTTCGCGGGAAAAATACCTCTCAGCGGTGTACTAAGCGTCTCGTTAAAAGACGGAGAAACTTGTTCCATTTCACGATGTTCAGGTACACTGATACCTAAGGTTCTTTTCAGTTGCCAAACAACTCCTTATCCTTGAGTTGAGTTGGGGGAGGGGGGTGGGGGGGAAGCTGAACGCACGACTTCCTGCACATCAAGCTTCTGCACTGGAAGAGCATCCGACTCAACCTAGTACCCAGGCGTTCTTTTCCAGCTCACTTGCCTTGGCGCGAAATTTCGTGACGTCATCGAATGTGGCGATGACGTCATGACCTTTCAAGTCGAGTGACCGGGAAGAGAACGCCTGGGTACTAGGCTGCATTCGGCTGGGAGACTCTCGGTAAGCTATGCTCCTCACAAGCTAAACACATTTTTCCAAGAACACGACAGAGCTTGGCATTTTCTACGTTTCTCATCATCAACACACTAGGAATTTTCATCATTACTTCTCCTAGCAGTATGCAGTCAGCATGCCACATATCAATAGATCGTAGGAGCCCGCCCAAGATTCTCAGTTGTAAAACCCTTTTTGTTTAATTATACTTCGCAATTGCCGTTTTCACAATAGGGACGGGTTGTCCGTCTAAGGCAAAGACGAAATGGTTATTATCTTAGACTGACCTGATCTCTCCGTTCATCCGTCTATTTAGACGGATCTCGAGCAACTAGATAATCGTTGATGGCTTTTTTTTGCCATGTTTTGGACAACGTTTTGGCTTCGCGCGAACGCTTTTGAACGCCGCAGCACTTTTAAACAAAGCATCCGCCTTCCTTATACAGCAAACAGCAGGGTTATTCGCTGATATCCTGTGTGCGATGAGCCAATCAGCAAGCTAGAAATTCAACAAGCGAGATTAAGAATTTATTAAAAGCGATTATAGTACAACGCTAGATTTTGGCGAGCTCCCATTGGTCAAAATCGATCACGTGACGCGATAGTGTCTCTCCTCAGCGGGCGCCTATCAGCGTATAGTACCCGTTGTTTTGCAATTTTCTCTCAAAATTTAGCGTTGTACAATAAAAACAATAGAGTCTTTCTGTCTCAGGCCCTATATGTGACAGGTTCCCTCGGAAATTTGATGTTCAAACTTCACATGAGCCCTCGAACTACGTTCTCGGGCTAATATTTGTTGTGAACTTCAAATTTTCTTTGACAACCTATCACACGATAGTGCCTTCGACAGAAGAACTCTATTGTTTAAATAGTCGACAAGGCGCAGCCGAATCGACTATCGCTCGTAGAATAAGTAGACAAGTAGTCCAATTGTTTTTGTCAACAACAAAATGCAAATGGAAAACAATATTTAGTTCGCAATCAGCAAAAAAAGGACTTTTACTCTGCAAGGACACAGAGCGCGAAATAAGCGAATGGACGATGAAGTTTGAGCCAAAACATATTCGCATATTTGCAATAGAACACGCTGAATGTCTACGATTTTGTATACTATGGTCAAACGCAAAGACAACCGAAGACGCGGATTGCGGAACACAAAAAGGCTGTCTCTTTGTTTGACCACAACTCCAAGGTGGCATGTCATGTCCACGAAAACAATCATCAGATGGACTTTAGCGATGTAGAAGTTGTTAAACACGAAGTTCAAGAGCGACTTTTGCTAGAAGCCTGGTTGTCAATTAAAGATCAGCATGCAGGGAACGACCACATCGCCATTCCAGAGGTCTACAAATCTCTGGCTCGCGCTAAGTCCCGCGATACGTTTGAAACATTACGCGCAATTTGTTAACAACTTTCTAGCACGCGCACGCACGTGCCATAATTTTAAATCACGCGTAATAACTTTTCAAACTGATGAAGGCTTAAGCATTAGCCGAAACGTCTTTTAGCAAGTTTAAAAAATCAAGTCAATGTCAGAACCTTTCACCACTACGCTGAATGTCTACTAAAGGGAATAAGGAATGGTATGAGGATTACTGAAATCATAGGTTCTTACTACCACAGGACATCTTTGAGAGTACACCCACTTTTTTGGAAAATCGGCTGACACATGTACGCAGTCGTACCTTTTTACCTCATTTATTTAAACTTCAACATGACTTCCTTATGTTCTTGATTTTCACATCGAAAGAGTGTTCTAGGCGTCATTACATTTGTTTTGAAACTCGACTAACACATGCACTCATTTCCACTTTCTTTAAACGTCTACACGACTTTGTTTTCCATGTGCTACTCTTGACTTACGGTATTCGTTTCCAACAAATCGGTCGCTTTATTGTACAGCTGAGTCAGCCTCCGGATTCCTTTTAGATCTGTAGACGACTGGGCATAGTTTTGAGCCCACAGTACAACATTCGCTCCTACTTCCCGGAGGTCAGCTGCGGATATAGGGAGACCCTCAGAGCATGCGCAAAGGTTTCCCATCGTCAAAGCCGACTCCAAAGATGAGGGAAAGGGAAGATCCTGGAAAAACAAAAACAATTCGGGTAGAATGCACTCGCTTAAGGCTGGTTTTTCCTAGCGACGGAGTCGGAGTCGGAGACGTAATCGGAAGCACAGAGCGTTTTGATATAGTGAAAACAACGTTCCGATTCCGCTTAGAAATCCGTCGCTTACGATTTAGTAAAAACTAGGTTGTCGGAATCGGAAGCAGAAGCGGAAGGATAAACCAATCACAAAGCGTGGGAACGAGCACTGTGATTAGTGTATCCTTCCGCTTCTGCTTCCGACTCCGACAATCTGGTTTTCACTAGATCGTAAGCGATGAAATCGTAAGCGGAGTCGGAAGAAAATGGAAAACGTTCTGATTCTTCCGACTCCGATTCCGTTGAGCTTATGACGCCACTTATGACTCCGATTTTTGATTTTCACTAGGTCATAAGCGCTGTTACGACTCCGACTCTGATTCCGTCGATAGTGAAAACCAGCCTTAAACTGACAATGCTGATTCTACAACACCATTCAACCGAACGGCCAATTTCTAAACGCAATCTGCATGAGAACAAGGTCAAAAAGTGTGGTAGATAGGGCAAAGTAGCCTTGCCTTTTTACTATCGGGACCGTTGTATTTTTAGTATTCTACAAAATTTATTGGCATGGAAACGCGGTGGTAAAGTGTTCACAGCGGTCAAACGTAACACGCGTGCGCCGTTACCGCCATAATTTTGCTAAGACTAAATAAAGACAAATGTGGCAAGCTTCACCTTAAGAGCTTAACGCACATTCACAAGTTTTGCCGGCATGAAATTCGGTTTGCCAGGACTTGTTATGCATCGTTTTTCACGAACTTCGCACTCGTTTAAGTAATGGTCCTAGTAAGAACTAGGCAACCCAACGGCAAGGAATGCAGAAAGGTGTTAATTGTAATATTGCTGAAACGGTCCACCTCATTGGCTAAAACATGAAAATCTACTATCACTTCATCAGGTAGCGCATTTATTTCTCTCTAGTTTACTTATTGATTCCCTTTTGGTGAAAACTATTCTGAGTTTTAATGCAGCATAATTTCTATGTGAGAAACATGGAAAATTAGAAGCCTTTCTTGGCCATTGTTTTGGAGTCTCATGATTGGATAAAATCTTGTAACACAAAAGAAATATCGCTTTAAAATAAAGTTTCAGTACATTTTATTTCATAAACGTGTTGTCCATAGGTTGATGTATCCTCAGTAAGAAAATCTAAACAATCTTATGTGGGGAAAGCGAAATGCCGCAGAACAATAGAGGATTGCCAAGTTCTTACACGCATTGTTACTTAAACTGATTCATACTTCAAGGCTCTGAAAGACCGGAAGTGACGGACTTTTTCGCGTTTGACCGCTGTGAAGGTGTAGTGATTATCGCGTCGAACTTTCGATCGGGGATCGAAGGCTTGTTGGTTCAAAGTTTGGTCTCTTCTTTCCTTAGACAAGAAACTTAACTCAACAGCGTCTCTCCTAACCCTATAGGGACAAAAAAAATTGGGATTTATCAACTAAGGTGATAAGATTAATTGACCACCGCAGCTTTCAGTTTCCCTACGGGGGCCAATTTACCTTATCAAATCAGTTGATAAATCCCAATTTTTGTGTCCCTACAGGGACAGAGTCGCCCCCCAGTTACCCTGGGGGCAATTCTGTGATGGATTCACTTCCCATCCGGTGGAGGGAAGTACTAATGCTCCTGCACTTGCTTCATGCTACGTAAACCGAAGTTAAGTGGCGGCTGTGTGTTACGACAACTGGTCTTTGAATATCAGCTATATGTATGTTGAAAATAAGCTATTTGTGTATTTAAACTATGCAAGACAGTAGCAATAACAAACCTTCCACTCAAACTGCCCGAGTTCCTTTAGGACTTTTTCCTCTTCCTCTGCCAGGAATTCTAGAGTTATATCACTCTCCATAAATCTCAAGTCTACTGGAAGCTCTCGCTCTAGCATCGTCAAATCCTTAGTAGTAACTTCACTCTCCGAGGCCGTTTCAAGTGTCCCGTTAACAGTCGAATACTCATTACTATCCGCTGTTGGGCTTTCTTGGCTCTTTCTCTCTCCCTCATCTCCTAGAGTTTTGTCTATCACTTCAACTCGTGACTCTGACTGTTCAGTAACAACTCCTTCATCAACAATATTCTCCGTCGCGCCACTCTCTGCTTGTTCTACTGAACTACCCACGCTGCCAGTCTCGCTTGTTAGATCGCCTTCGCTTGAGCTTGCGGGAAAACCCACTGGCTGAGCCTTTTGGGCAGATTGAGCCTTCTTCTTGTCCTTCTTTTTCTTTTGGTTTAGTTGACTACTAACTGATCCTGCCTGTAGAAATTGTCGTGACCTCTTCAGCAACATCGCCTTTCTGATCTCAGTGAGAAGCTCTCTGAGATTGTTAAGTCCCGTGTGATGATCTGAAAGCAACGCAGCTTTAAAATTCTTCAAAGTCGACAACAAATCGTGTTTTCCAACAGTGACAATTTTTCTAGACGAAAGAGGTTCCTTTGAATTAAAACTTGTGCTTTGGTTGTCCTCGTCAATCGCAGTGAGACACGCTTCTCCTTCTTGGATCGCCTTTCCGACTTTTTCGTCGTTACTGATTTGGTTAGAGTTGGAGATTTCCGAAGTGTCTCCGTTTTTGCTCGGCTTCGAATCCATTAACAAATCGCATTCGGAGTCGCCCACGTCAGTGGAAATGACAGAATCAGTGCGGTCTTTCTCAACATCGTTTTTAACAGAAACGTCTCCATCACACTGAAAAATTGCCAACACCTCGTGACACCGATACCACAGTTCAGTCAGAAGTGCCTTGCAATAATATACATGGAAATGTTGAAACAACTGTCCCACGTTTTCCCCTTTCGTTTGACCATCAGACGCACTCACACCAGATAGCTCATGGTTTAACCTAAGAAGGTTTTCTAAAGATCTCATCCCATTTGGAAGCAGCATGCAGCATAATTGCCGCTGCATGGCAAACAAGCAGTTTTTGTCGCAACTGTATAGAGTCTGCAGCCAGTACTGGCAAGCGGTGTAAAGATTGCCCGTTAGCGCCGACAGCAGTCCAAGAGTTATCTCAAAAGACATCTTGGTTAAAATCTGCAGAGGAAAAAGTAAACGCAAAGGATTAAATTACTATGAGTCACTCCTTTTATGGTAATTGCGTCATAACATTGTTAAAACAAATAAAACCAAGACCTTCGCTGAACCATCGTTCTCACTACAACTTCCACATTGACCAGTACACAACAGCAGAAGGCGGGGAGGGGAAGGGGAGTTATGATGACTTGCATCCTGAAAATAACACAACATATTCTTCAAGGACTTTCCGTCCTTGTAAAGATGTAGCCTTCCAGTAGCCTATATGAAGTAGTTCGCCCCCTTTTTACTTTTACTGCTTATTTCACTTATTTGTTTGTACTGTGGACACTTCCTACACCATTTTCACGTCTTTTCAATTTTGCACATGCTTTGCACATGGTTGGAACTTTTACTCAATTTCAGCCTCCTCCGCAATTTCCAGCAAATTTAAGAAAGAAGATCTTAAAGCTGTTCTTTCAAAAAGTAAAATAAAGCACAAGAAGGAATTTTCAGTTTATACTAATCATTGGACGACCAGGGTTAAATGCTCCACACTGTACCTCAGGGACAGTCTCAGTTCCAGTGGAGATACTCTCGTAATAGTTCTTCAGTGTCTGATACAGAGTGACCGTTGAGCCAGGCTTGAATACACCACAGTGATACCAAGCTTCTAAAGCACATACAATAAACCACTTGCCGGGCTTGTTATTTGCTATCCAAGGAGAGTCGCAGCAAGGAGTATCCAAACGCAAATACTTTCCTATAAGAAGACAATACGTATGCTACTGCTTGTATACCGTAAAAGGTCAAGTAGCAATAAAAATAAGACGGATTCATAACACAAACAGAAAAGGGAAGAGACGAGAAGAGAAGGGAAATGGAGGGAAAAGAAATGAAGGGAAGTGAAACTGAGGGAAATGAAAGGGAGGAAATGAGAAAAAGGAGGAAATGAGAGAAAGAAAACGGAGGGTCGTGCGCGGTCTTAAATGGACAAAAGATAACGACTCACCCCACGGTTCACTGGTGTTTGGGTCGCTGCTGAGGAAGGAACTTATCTCTGTTGGTGTACCAGCTTCACACGTGTCTTCACTGATGATTTGTTCTTTGAAAAGTGTCACAAGCAGCAGCTCGTGTAAACAGACATTTAACACGTGAGCCTGAATGGATCAGACAAGTGTTAACAAGAAGAAATGTACTAGCTGGTGTCCATACGTACAATATGGGTTACCATAAGCCGGTAACGTATGATCGTCCGGGTGAGTGTGGTCCTGAGAAGGACTGTTTGCGGCGACATTGACTGACGTTTCGACAACCTGAACGACTCTGATGATGACTTCCGCTCAGGTTGTCGAAACGTCAGCCACTTTTACCACAAACAGTCCTTCTCAGGACTACACTCACCCGGACGATCATACTTCACCGACTTAAGATCTGACTCCTGGGTTCAAACCATTTACAGTAATATAGGATACGCCAGTCTGTCCCGGAGTCAGCTATTGTGTGTTCCTTACTGTATGGTCTGAGGAAGAAATCTCAACGTGTGTTAATTCAAATGAAAGCTCTACAGAAGTACCTTATTATGGTGTTGTTTGTTTACCTATTTTTTTTTCGACATGAAATTCGAACATTCCGTCTAGTTTCACACCTACGCTTCTAAGAGTGAAAAGATAAAACACTGGTTGTTGCTTCTGGCTCAGTTTTGCTTCCCTGTTGAGTTTAATTTCGAATTACTGCGACAATAAACCACATTCACATGGTCTGTTTTACATTCTTTTTGGCAGTTACCTCGACTCCAGGACAGCTTTTCAAAATGTCACGAGCCTCTTGCCACTTTGACGTCAACAAATAGGATTGCGTGACGCGGAGGCTCAGGGAAACAGCCTGTTCAGATTCACCACAGAGTAACGCAACCTGGAAAAGTATCAATGATTAATACACGCAGGCACAAAACAAAAATATGTCCCCCCTGGATGTGGGGCCCATGACCTTTTGAACGCCGGTCCGATGCTCTCGGAAACTCGCGGCGAGCCTCACAGGGTTTATAGGTGACATGCGGCCCGACATACGGGGGTGGAGAAGTCTTGGGTTGAACTCTTTCTGGGACTCAGATTTCTTCTTTGTTTCTCGCTCCTGACATACTGAACATTATATCTTTCTTATTTCTTCACCAAGCTTGTAACTTACCATCTTCCTGTCTTCATCATCCTACAGGGCGCTTTCGACATTGCTGATCCTAGCAGTATGCAGGACGCGTGGCATAAGGAACCTACTAAATATGACCTCGCTCGCGACGAGTCTCCCAGTAGCTCAATGGTTACAAAATACGAGCGCTTACGGACGGGTTCAGGTTATGTTGTCCTATGCTTGTGACATACTGAATGAATTCAACATTTATCACCTTCCTGGTCATCAAAAATATTATAACAGCCCAATCGAAGTATTTCCTTGAGTTAAGGTCACAGCTTCTAAAAAAGTGACCCAAACATTTGACAACCACCAAATAGTGACTAAATAATTCCAGGAACAATTAGATAATTTAGATGTAATTGTAACTTTCTTTGTCGTTATCACAGGACGTAGTCGCATTGACGACGACAAAGCGATAGAGTCGAATGTTTGCGTATCCTACTTGTAGCAATATCCACTCTGTACTTCAAATCTTTATACTATCCAACATGGCAGCGCTCTTCCGAAAAAAAAAAACGAACAAACAAAACAAAACAAAAAACGCAACACTTTCCAATAATACCTGTAGTGCCGTCCTTAGTGAAGGTTGATCGCCACGGCGACACAAAACCCGCACCGCGTCAGCTGATGAATGAACCGCCAAGTAACTGCAAGAAAATAAAAGCGAAGCCAAAGAATTGCTAGGTATCGAGCATATGGATGACCGTGACAAATTCGAGCATAATATATAGGTGCCAAGACCCTGCAGATAACTCTTAAAACAAGAATTTGCACTCTTGTAGACCATGTAATTCGACTCCATTTAGTTCAATACATGACAACCTTCAAGAAAGTAACACGTACAACCACACGGTTTCGTCTCAGTCGCTTATCGCATCACTTGAGGATCACAAGCCTCGGAGAGAATGCGTGACAATTGTAACATCCTACGGACTTTATAAGCAACGCCAAGGATGGCCATACGTATAGCCTTCTCAAACTTACTGATAATTCATCAAGTCGAAATAAAGAAAATCATAAGCCTGACAGTTTTGCATACCCGGTCTTACTTAGCATGGCTTTTGGCAACTTTGTTGATCTGTTTCCCCGTTGTTTAGTGATTTGTTTAAGAAAGTATATCAAACACTCTTAAATCAGGTTATCAAACGCCTTCAAGTTCGTCCAAAGAAAAAAAACACCAAGACAAAACAAAAGGAAACTATACTCGTTGTTTTTTCAACTATTGGAGATAGAAATTCTGTTAAATCCCTCCCACTCTCGTGTTTGATATAATTATTACTTACCATTTGGCAGCCTGTTCAAAGGAATTATCAGTTTCCAGTTTCCTAGCCCAGGCGCTATATAGGTCGAAAAGTACTGGATCTAGAGGTGATAATCTTACTTTAGCCAATGCAATCGCTTCTCTAAAAATACAACGTGTAATAAATCAGCATAAATTTGCAACGACCTGAAGGGCCATAAGGTTTTCAATCCTCTGTCGTAGAATACCGCGAATATCCCACCGTGATTTAATATTTGTTGCCATATGACTAGAACTGAAGGTCGCTGGTAAGGGTATTTGTTATAATGCTTCTGAAAAGAGGAAGGATTGCAAAGAAGTATTTCTGACCAGGTGGGAAAACTATGGATACCTTTACACCTCTTTTGTTGGGCAATACATTAAAGCTGATCATGACGCAAAAGCGGTTACCATGGCAACATTAAAGCTCCACAGAAAGAACCTCCAAATTTTATTTTTTGGAATTATCTAAAACTAAATCGGAAACCAACCCTTTTCTTGCTTTTTGGAAAGCTCCCGAAATTGCTTAACCTCTCTTCTGGTATGGCAGAAAGTTATTCAGTAGAAATTAAGTTATGTCATTATGTCAAGTCGTTTGATGAATTAGAAAACATTCCACTAAATAACTTTTCTCCAAAAGCTTCTGTCTGCAGTAGCACACTGAATGTTACAAGCATGCAAAAAGTCGGAATCGGGAATAGGGTGAAGAGGAAGAAGAGAGCTTCGTTTTTCCACCCTACTTCCCTCTAGGACCCTTATTACCACGGTACAGCTATAACAGACCGCTCTCTTTGGTACCTGTACATGGCTTGTTTCCTGAACACCTCAATGGCTTTGTACGTGTCATGACACGCCAGGTAATACAACACGGCACGATGATGAGCACCCTGCGATGCTAGCTGGTCAGCAAACGCTCGCGTGGTAGATATCCATACGTCACGTCCAGCTGAAAACACGAACAAAAGATTTAGTGTTATGTAACAAGCCCGTTTTGGATATGAGGCTATAA